>PVIC010001477.1:0-90955 GCA_004025085.1 Thryonomys swinderianus | reverse complement strand
GGATGAAGTTCTCCTGTCCTTTAACTGGTGATCATCCAGGTTGGGAGAAATCATATCAGCAAAAACATGGATTGAATAGTGATCAGGTCCAGTAGTAGTAAACAAATACATCTAACTACAGCAAGGATGTTGGTGATTTCACTTTTTAAAAGTTATAAATAACACTTGGAAATCTTGGAGTGAATATTGCAGTGCATGCTCAGAGTTGTTAAACTTCCTACTCATAAAGGACCAAACTTTGAGGACCTACAAATAAGATAAGAGCAAGGAAACTTGCACAAGTGAAGCAAGGAAGAAACTGTACCATTCCAAGCAACTGCACACCCCCATCTGGAGTATGCTTAAATCAAAAAGGAAAAGACATGAAGGATATTTTGTCATGAGGGAGGTAGCTCAGTGGTAGAGAACTTTCCTAGCACATGTGAGATCCTGGGGCCAACATCCAGTATACAGCTGAAAAATTAAGAGAAGAGAATGCTTTGATGTTTGTGTGCAGTACAACTGTATAATGCACCTATGTCCCAGCAAGCTTACTAAGGAAAGGAAAACTGAGCAAGACCGGTAACTTTATCAACTGCAAGTCTGAATTTGAGCATTTCATTTAAATTTTAAAAATCTAGGGCTGGAGGGTTAGCTCAGTGGTTCCGGCGCCTGCCTTGCAAGCGCAAGGACCTGAGTTCGATCGCCGGTAACCACATATAATGCTGGGCGTGGTGGCTCACGCCTGTAATCCCAGCACTCGGGAGGCAGAGACGGGAGGATTGCTGAGTTCGCGGCGGCTTGCCTGGGCACCATAGTGAGCTCAGGGCCAGCCTGAACTACAAAGCGAGACCCTGTCTCCAAAAAAAAAAAAAAAAAAAAAAAAAAAAAAAAAAAAAATTAAAAATCTAATGGAAAGTTTGTCATTTAAATGTCTTACCATGGTCGACTGAGACTCTCAAAAGAACTTTTACTTTGAATGACAAGAGACAAATATAAACAGGTATATTTCTCTTTTTAAAAAATGTAGCTCCCATAAAAGTTTTTTAAAAGTATAAAATGCTTCATATAATAATCAAAAAGTCTCCCAATTCTGAATATTGTTTTTACTTCACTGGTAGTTTTGATGTAGAAAAGCATTTTCAAGATCAACTGTCATATAATCTTCCTGTGGACTCTCATATGTCAAAGTTCAGAGGGTACAAAAACTTTCCAACATCACAATTCTCATAATAATGCTTACAGCCTAATTGGAAAGACTATATTTTTGTTTATATGTATTAATATGTCTCTCTCCTCTCTCCCAGAATGCCGCGGTATAAGTCCATGATGAATGTGCATGAAACCTAGAAGGTGTTGAATCCAGTATTAGTTCAGATAGAATCTACTAGTGTGCTAATCACTGTCTCTCTTTGCTTTAGATAACAGAGAAGCTTGAAAGATGTCAATGAAAGGAGAAAAACAAACAAAAAAAACACCTTAACGGTATACTAATGTACAGTAAATGCCAAATACATCTTGTAGACAGCCATAACAACACAGAAACTTAGAAGTCAGAGAAATCACTGGGCCTTTGTCAACTTTCTGAGAGACTATGGGACTTGAAATTTGAAAGGAGGAGGAGAGATAACAATAGGGGAGGCAATCTTCAAAGCAGCCTGGAGCTACTGAATAAAAGCTCAACAGCAAAGCTGTTAATCTAGCACATGACATCGTGAAGACTACAAGGACATGACTATGGTGCACGCAGCAAAGATCTGAGGAAGGGAGGGACCTAGGCCAAATAGAGAATAGTATAAAAAGACTGAATTGTCAGACCAGTTGTGATCTTTAGAGGCAGCGGAAAGCTATTGAAGAATTTGAGAGGAAGACATGAGCAAAGCCATGCTTTGAAAAAACAAGAAGACCACATTTTTAAATACATGTTCAAGGGCAAAGTATCAGCTAGGAAGGAAACTATTACAGTATCCCAGTTACAATTTCACTAGAAGCCAAACTAAAGTCAGTGTAAAAGGAGTGTAAAGGAAGGTCTGCGAGCCTTGCCGCTAAAGAGAAAACCTTGTCTGGGCTACATCTGTCACTGAAGGAGAGAGAATGACCGAAGAATGATGTCAAGCTTCTCAGTTTCAGTGTCTGGCCAGAAATAGCAATGAAGGCCCGGGCTCATGTTTAGTCAATGGCAAAATTGCATTTAAATTCTTGGAATGTAACTTAGCTTCTATTCCAGCACATCATGCCACCTCATGCATATTTCATACAAAGCTTTTGAGTATTGACATTATGCCATACCACAATAACTCTAAAACCACATAGAACATCTTATAACAGGTAAATTTTTCTCTATTCCAAGTTTTCAAAATGAACAGCTTTATAAGAAATATTTTATTTTTTCAAATTGTAATATTTTTTATAACATATGAACTGTTTTTTTCTAAACAGAAACTGCATGGTGCCCCATTCCTTGGATAAGTTAATATCTCCCAAGTCCTCAGTATTCAATGACTTTGATGATCTCTATAGCCGGGTCCTTCAACCTTCACACTTTTGACATTTTTATTGTGTCGCTTGTATTGAGGGATGATTTGCAGAATCCCTGGACTCTACCCACTAGATGCTAACAGTACTTTTCACCCTTAACACTGGTGTTACAACCCAAAATTTCTCCAAACACTGTAAATGTCTCTTGAGCAAACAAAAATGACTCCTTGCTGGAAATCAGCAAGTACTTTCAAAAAGCATGTACTGACAGAGATATCCTTTCCACTCCATATTTGTCCTATCTGTCCTGCTAAAACCAAATTTTGTTGTGGGATGGTGTTTTCCTATGAGAAGGAAGTTGAGGAAGAGCTGGAGAGCTTCAGTCACTAGTTATCCAGTTCACCCCAAAACTGGAGAGGATGCCAGGGGTGGTGACTCACACCTGTAATCCCAGCACTCAGGAGGCAGATACAGGAGGATTGCTGAGTTCAAGCCCAGCCTGAACTACAAAGCAAGACCCTGTCAAAAAAAAAAAAAAAAACTGGAGAAGATTTGCTTAAGTAGGTCCCCAAACTCTCAACATTTTTAAGATACATATGACAACAAAAGACTTTCTATGAACCATTTTTTCCATTTAATTCAATTCTCATTTACCTATTTAGAAGGGATTTATATCTAAGAAAAAAAAAATTTGCAACTATCTTCTGCTAGTTTCATTGTTGAAGTTACAAGCACCCCAGTGGATGGATCTCAGTGGAGGACAGAGGAGAACTCCCTCTCACTCATGGCTTTCTCTCCCAGAATGTTAAGTTTCTTACTATACAGTGGTTATCAACCTCAAAAAGGCAGGCCCGGGAGGGAGTGAAGTCACTGATGAACTGTAATGTACCATCTACATCAAATTCTCTAACTTCATCTTTCAGATTCATCGGGAACTGAGTAAAGACAAAGGGACTTGTTACATTGATTCCTAAACTAACAAGACATTTATATTTATGTGGCGAGAATACACATCTGCCAACCAGACCCCCATCTTCCTTAAGTAAAAGCTGTGTGTCAGCTCTTCTGTTTACTCGATTGTAGACTGCTTTCTGGTCTCACTTGTTTTACTATATATTTATATTGAAAGAATACATTCTCAGCAGCTTTTAGGCCCTTAAATGCATTTCAAGAGGAGACCAAGTCCAATCACTGTTACTTAATTAACACAATTGTGAAGACTTCAATCTAGCTACACAATAGCTTTCCTGACCTTGCAGAAGGAGGCAGAACTTCATTATTGAGTATATTGTTTCCTATAAACATATAAAACCTCTACAATAACAACCCCATCAGCCGAAATGAAGTTATCTGAGAACAGAATTAAACTCTAAATGACCTTTTGCTCCACTCTGTAGCCCCCTATTAATAATTTCTAATCTAATCAGTGTGGATAAATGCACTAAGGCTGGTCATGCCAGGCACAGGGCCAGCCCGGCCAATTGCCGTCCATCTGATTCATTCCAGTCCAGAGCTTGTCTGGAAAAGACGCATCCCTCGCTGAGAGGCCACTGCCTGATTTCCTCTTTTGTTATCTTTTAGCCGCAAAGTCATGTCCTTGTAACTGATAGACACGTTTCTTTGTAAATAACCCTGGAGTGACTGATAGAGCTTTTGCCAGACAAAGGCAGCAAGTAACAAGGCATTACTCATGCCAAGCCGGAGAACACTGTGTCATGGCTGACAAATTTATGGGAGATATGAGCTCACCTCTTGCACAAATATATACTTTCCTGGCAAATTCATCACATGCTTTAATGGCTCCATACTGCATTTGTCAGCTGTCTGTCCCTGTGCCTTGTTGCCTTTGGTTTCTTGTCAAGGATTGTTTGTTGAAATCATCTTACAGCCCCATTCTTCAGCAGTAAGACCCAAGAAAGATCAATGATGACACCTGTATTGATAATATTTTACATTCAACTATTTGGCTGATAAATCATTTTAACAATGCTGATATGTTTATTGAGTGTCTGTCAGTATCACAATTATATAGAAAGCAATGCCAACTTAAATCTTTGCTTTGTTGGTCTGGATTTTATTTCATTCTGTTCATTTTTCCATAATTAACTGTGCCATGGTACAGATTTGCCTTCCCCACTGCAACAGAGAGAACATGAAAACAAGAGAAGAGGTGACCTTGCTCTGTTATTTTTTCTTTTTCTTTTTCTTTTTTTTTTAAAGAATGGCAGCCCCAGGGTTACCTGTGTTCAAGAAGGTGGTCACTGGAAAGGAGGACAGTAGTTTTTAGCATCCCAATAATGTTCTAGGTCTCAATGCGGACACTGGGTATAAAGATGTGTTTGTGAAAATTCTTTACAAGAGTTTTGGATGTACATTACACTTTAATAAAGAGCAGAACACCAAATTAGCAGATAAATGTTATACTTACATATAAATGTACATAAATTTATATATAATTATAAGCATATAGGCTCAAAGTATTTGTTGACCTGAAACTTCATGAACCTATAATCTCTTAGTTTCATTCTAGAAATATCATACGTACAACATAGAAATGAACTCCAGCCTATCTGTGAAACACAGAAAATAAAAAGAGAATTTTCCTTACATTTCTTACTCAAATTACCTTTGATCAAACCAACTTCTCAGCCTATATCCCTGGATACATTCATATAAATTTAATCACTCACATAAAAAGTGAAAAATCCAACCATCTGAGTTAACTAACCTACTACTAGAAAGATTTGGGTGTGTAAGCTTCCCTGAAGCTCTTAACAGATACTCATTTTTTAATCTTCAGTAGGAACTGTATCATATAGTATCTCCAGCTGCAAAAGAAAAAGAGTCTAGGAAAGAGCCTATCCAGCTTCTTCAGCCTAAGTATTATAGAAATGTAATGAGATAGCACTTAGGAATGAGAAGCCAGAGAGTGCAAGAGAAATGAATATAAAGGAAAATTCCACATCAGAGTAATTCAAATCAAAGGTTTTCAATCTTTGATTCTCGCTGCAGTTACCTGAGTGTCATCTACACAACTTCTAATTTAATTGGTCTTAGGTTGGCCCAATATAAAAATGTTTTAAAATTTACTACAAGTGATTCTAATGTTCAATCAAGACTCACTGGGTTTAACTTATTTTGCATTCCCAAAGAAAATACGAAAGTATCAAATATATCATCAGGTGCATTTGTGAATGTCAAGCTGACTAAACAAAAGCTGGAAAAAGAGTTTATATTTGAAAAGAGATTTAGAGTCTAGAAAAAACTATCCCCCACAAACACTTGATTGACAAATGGGCATTAGAACATGTTGATTTTTTTAGAGTAAAAAGTAGGCAATATTATTCCTACGATTAACGAGGATACACCTTCCAGCTCTAACATGTTCAAATTAGATCTAAAGTAGAGAATTTTTATTAAAGCCTCTGTTTTTTATTAATAATACTAGAGAAGTGATTGAACCCAACTCAGGAGGCTTGTTGTGTGGGCAGTTGAAATGATCTTAGCTCAGCAACTAGCAGACAGCAACAGCTCCATGTTACCATGGTTCTTGTTATTTCCTTCAGCATGCTCATTGACAAGCATGCATGCAACACAGGAAGAGTTAGCAGAAATTGGGTTTGCAAAACACAAAAGTGATAACTATGGGGCTTGTGATCAACCACTATTCAATTATCCAGAACCAAGTATTAGAAAAGAAAAATAAAATACTTCTCTAGGGACTTTGGTTAGAAATGACAAAAATAATTGACTATGAAGGCAATAAAAGATGATAAAATGATACTAGAAGAAGCAATGACTTCCTCTCAGAAGCTCTGCTTTAATGGGAGATGCTTTCAACTTTCTAGAATAGGATAAGACAGGAGTATAGTGAGTAAATTAACTTTGAGCATCTTTTTGGCTTTATAGCTCAACAGTTGCTACCCAAAGATAAAAATCTTAAAGAAATGAAATTCAGATTTCAATTGAGAAGCAAAGCTTTTTCATTTCCACTGAGATAATTCACTTGTTTGTGAAATATTTCTCCAAAAAGCTGTATTTTCTCCCAAATGTGAAAATCCTTGGCCTGAGCAAGTCAACACCATAAACTCATTGCATGAAAATGCAGCTCTGAGGGCCACAATGTTCTGGTTGTCCGACCTGTCCTTCTTCCTCTATCCCAGGATACAGTCCAGAATCTTGAGGGAGTTGGGATTTGGCTTCCTTCCTCCAGGCAGTCTTCAAATAAGAGACCTCAGCAGTGGTGCTTCCAACTGGCAGAGACTGAACAAGCCATACAAGCTTGTTGAGTGAGCCTGAATGTTCTGATGGAAAGAGAGTCCATTGTTCTTTTGGGCCTTCGGGCTCACCATTTACTAGACTGCCTGTGGCTTCTCAGTCTGACAAATTTATAGCACCTGTTTATGTCTTTCTCACCCACAGGCTTCAGCTGAATACCTGTGGCTGGACTTAGAAAAGGTGGCCAGAAGGACCCATCTATTTTGGCAAGTACTTTTGGTCTGAAAGGTACAAATCAGAGCTTTCACCACATTCCATCTGGCACTCAATGGTGGCGCCAACACCTCAAAAGCCCTGCTGGGGCCATTTGTCACCGTGCGGACACACACAGACCACAGACGAAAGTGGAGTTTTGAATCAGCTTGAATGACTGACCTATATGTGTAGACAACTATGGTCACTTTTTCTCCATAGGGTTTGATGTGCTGATTCTAATGTGGTTCATATGAGGCTATTTTCACTCAAAATTTCTTTGAGAAAGCTGGAAATTTCTAAAATGATTTCCTGTCCCTTCATGCCTTTTTTCTTTCCTGAACAGCTGATCACAATCTGAATATTAATGTGCAGCAAAAGGAAAAACTCATAATTATTGGTTTTCCATAGAATCCCAAGGAGTTATTTGTGTAATCTGAATAATTTAGAGTAAGCCATTACAGGGAAATCTTTTTTTTTTCAATGTAACTTTTCCTGTGAAGAGATGGGTTGAAAAATCCAGCACTGTCTTTCCCACAAATGGGTGCTAGGACTAGACGACAATTATTTTTGCTCCAACTCATGAAATAATCCTCATGCTGAAATCAGTAGTAGGAATAAATGTCATCTGTTGTTTTTTAAAAATCAGACATTCAGGTCTTCATTAGCAGGATTAGTATTACTTTATCACCTTCACCATTTTTCCCTAGAACTTGATGTAAATTTAAGGGTTTTATTGATAGTACCCCTCAATAATAAATGTGTACCTAACACCTGCCCTATAGAAAGCAAGAAGTGAAAACAGTTATTTCGTTATAATTCCTGCCTCAAAGTTGTGATACTTCATGTAACATCACTTCTCATTAGGATAAGAGTTGTCTTTTTCTGTACAAATCTTTCCTCCTCAGGTAGATAATAGGCTCCTGAGAAGAACAAACCATGTCTCACTATATATTATATTCTGATGTGTGTTACCAAGAGCCATGTGAGGTGTTTGTAGATAAAGCACACGTGGGGGGTCTGACTCATTTTTCCTAACGCACTTGGTGACTGTGTAACGTTTCCCCACTCTCCACTTGGACTTGTCAGTGAAGGCTTGCTGAGCAACATAGACCAGCAGTAATAATTACAATCAAGAGATTAGCATCATGAAGATGAGACTATTAGAAGTTTTGCTAGGGAGAGTTAAACAAAACAGAAATTCTCTTCTGCCACAGAGATTACATTCCAGTAGAAGAAAATGTTCGTTATCCATTGCTGCATAACAAATTCCCCAACAGTTAGTGATCTAAAACAAGAAATATGTATTATTTCATAGTTTCTGCAGATGAGAAATAGGAGCATAGATTAGCTGGGGTCTCTGACTCAGAGTCACATTGCAACACAGAGTCAGGAGGGACTGAAGTCATCTCCAGACCCCAATAGGAGAGGATGTATTTCGAGCATCACATGCAGGGGTGCTTATGGGTCTCGGGTCCTCACTGGCCAGAAAGTCAGAGCCGGGACCTCTGCACCTTGCTACGTAAGTTCTCTGTTGTATACTTACAATGTGGCAGTTGTTGTTCCCAGTAAGAGTGATCGAGGTTCAGAGAATGCATCTTTTTCACTGAGTTCTTTCTATCAGAAAAGAGTCACCATGCTCAGCTTATCGTTGAGATGGTAGGAATTGGCACAAAGCTATACTCCAGAAAACTGAGAGACCTTTGGGGACTATTATAAAAGCTGTGAAATACAGAATGGCAAACAATAAATAAACAAAGAATTACAAATGAGAGGAGATGATTAACGCTATATGGGAAAATGAATCAGAGTGAAGATAGAGTAAGGGGTTAAGGCACCCGTGTTGTATATAAAATGGCCAAGGAAGATCTCTCTGTCAAGTTAAGATCTGGGATTTCATCTTATTAAATTCTGTACATCAAAAGGAATTACCAACTTAATGAACAGACAATCCCCCCCAAATTTTTGCCAGTTGTTCAGCAAAGAGCTAATATCTTAAATACATAAAGAACTAAAAAACATCAGACCCCCCAAATTTAAGGACCCAGTTCCAAAATAGGCATCTAAAATGGACATTTCTCAGTGGAAAAAGCCCATACAGCCCAGAAATACATGAAAAAATGTTCAGTATCACTGGTCATTCAAGGGATACAAATTAAACAATGCTGAGATTTCATCTTAATCCAGAAAGAATGGCTACTACCAAAAAATTAATGATTAACAAATGTTGATGAGGTTGTGGGGAAAAAGGAACCCTTCTCCACTGTTGGTTGGAGGGTCACTTGGTACAACCTATATGGAAATCAGTGTGGGGAGTCCTCCTAAAACTAAAATGATAGTTTCCATCTAACCCAGCTATTCCTCTTTCTTGGTATCATCCCAAAAGTTCAAAACATCATACCACACATGTTCACAGCAGCACTGTTTGTAATAGGTAAGTTTTGCCCATCAATAAATGAATGAAGAGAGGAGTTTTTAAAAATACAATGGAGTATTACCCTGCCATAGGAAATAATAAACTTGATACATTTCTAGGTAAATGGGTGCTCCTTGAGACCACACTATTAAGTGAAATAAATTGAACACATATGATTACATATTACAGAGTTTCTCTGGTATGAGAAACTGAAAGAGGGGACCAGAACATATAATAAATACTGGGAAGTAGAATGAAAATATTCAGGTGTAAAGGGGAGCAAGGGAGGGAGGGGGAAAGAAGGAAGAAAAAAGGAAAAAAAGAATAGAAAAAAGAAAATGGAAACAAAGCTTTTGTAAATAAGGAAGGAATGGGGGGTTGTAGGGAGGAGAGAAGATAGGGGAAAAATAAGACTCAAGATATATCATGTACAGGTACAAATTCCCTGGGAGAAATGTGATCATTATGCAAATTGAAAGTGTGCCAATAAAATTAATTTTAGAAAACAGCCAAAAGAAAGAAAGATCACAGTGATGTTTAATAGAAACCTGTGTCCAAATCTGAACAAAGAACACAGGGTTGCAGTGTAAAACACAATATAATGGGAAGGAGTTTGATGTCCCAGAGAAGGAGGAGATGTCATGACGGGCGATCAGTGGGAAGGAGGTGATGTGTGAAAGACCTGAAGTCAGAGAAGCAGCCACAAGACAAGGGCTTTGTTGATAGACTTAAAACTTTATCCTAAAAATAAAGGAAAGCCATTATGATCAGATTTACAAATATAAAGGTTTTCCTCACTTGCATTTGTGAAGAAGGTACTATATCAGGGCATGAGAGAAAACAGCAAGATGAGTGGAGAAGTTATAGCAAAAGTGTCTATGAAAAATGATAACATCATGGGCAAAGGTAGCCAGGTCTCAGGGGCTTATTTATTTCTTAACAACCTCTATTCTGATACTGGACTTTGTCTAGGTCCTGAATCTAGCTAGTGTCTCATCTTCTGTAACAATCCTTCCACCCCCTTGCCTGACTCCAATGTGGAATGCAGCCTCCTACCCTTGCAATTACTGTCTGCAATGATCACTAACACAGAAAATATATGTAATAGGCTCTACCTAAATACATGCTACCACAACAGTTTATGCTATGTACACCAGAGTGTAACAATTTAAAATACAGTATTAAATATGGCTGTTATAAAAAAAAAAAACCTCTTAGGGCCAGAGATTTACTTCAGTGGTACCAGAGCCCACCTACCAAGCACAAGGTCCCTGGTTTAATCCCTGGTAACCACATACAACAATACTGGGCATGGTGACTCACACCCACCAGCAATCAGTACCACATATCACAGTGCTTGGCATGGTGGCTCATGCCTGTAATTCTAGCACTCAGGAGGCAGAGACAGGAGGATTGCTGAGTTTGAGGCTTGCCTGGACTACATAGTGAGCTCAGGCCCAGCCTGAACTATAAAGTGAAGCCCTGTCTCAAAAACACAAACAAACAAACAATCAAAAACAAAAATAAAACCTCTTGCCAATATCCCCACAATTGTTCATGTCTACCATGTTGCTATGGTACCTTTTCTCTCCCTTCCAATTTTTTTGAGTCCTTCTTCTGTTATATCTCTCAGGCTGAACATATTAAATTTTTCATGTCTTTTCTTATTAAAGCAATTTGGTTATTCTTATATTTTGTCTTAACCCTCTGGATCTCAGGGTTTAACTTTTCACAACTAAAATATCTCTACCAAGATATTTTACTCAACAGCATCAATACTAAGTACATGTTTATAAGCAGACACCTGGGTGTTTTTATATCACTCTGATTCTTGCATAGAAAGTTGGAAGGCAAGAGGAGAGGCCAAGAAAGGATTCCAGAGGAGATTCAGAACTCATATCATTATTTGGAGACTGGAAAGTAATTGAAGAAGCTGAATGAAAAATAGTTCCAGCAACAATATCTCTTTGTCAATATGACTTTGAGTGTTTGGGCTTTCTTATTACCCAGGGGAAAAATGCCCCAGAGGGCACCAAAATCATAATAATTCTACTTCTCTCATTATCCTGTGGCAGCTTCATCTATTCTAGTCACCATAAACTCAATTCTCAAGAAAATTTCAAGAAAACTAATTTACTTCCATCTTCAACTCTTTATATTCATTTTGGCTTATTATGTGAAAAATAATGTCAAGTGACCAGCCTCTGATTGTGCCCGTCTCTCCTAAGTTCTCCACTCGATTCCACTGCTGAACCCAGCTGTGAGCTGCTCAGACTGCCTGGCAGCAGGAGTTGCTTGTTACATCACACCAGGCACAGAGGGAACTCGTGTCTCCGGACTCACAGACCCATGGCCATCAGCATGCCGATGACTGTGGGGGCCAGTTCTGTGGATGAGTGTTTTCATATATTGGAAGGATAAAATGAGACAGCTAACTCACATATGCCTTCATGAGATTTCTAGTGGTTTCCTTTGGACATTAGTTGACCCTTAATTAGAATTTCAAGTCTTTGTGTCAGCACAGTGCAATTTCTTTTTCCCTTTATCCCTCCCCTATAAATATATATATATATATATATATATATGTGTGTGTGTGTGTGTGTGTGTGTGTACATATATATATATATATATGTATATATATATACATATCAGAAAAATAAAGATAGTTAAATGTTGAGGTAGGATTTAAGTCATGGTCTAAATGAGGAACAGTCAGTATATCAGATATTCTCCTCTCCTCTGCACAAAGTGAGTTTCTAGTTAAGAGCCTCATGCCCTGAGGGTGGAGAATCTTGGGAACAGGGAGTGAGGAAGCTGTGGACTCACACGGCAGCCACTTGACAAGCTTCTAGCAGAGCTGCTGTTAAGGCCATTCCTCCTCAATACTGATAAAAAAGGAGTGCTGAATGCATCTTAAGACCTGTCTAGGAATAAGTACAATTTGTATTTCACCTCCCTGGCATTGTCATTTGATATTTTAAAATTAAACCCCTTTTGAGGTCGCATCATATTGGGGAACTGGGTGATTTGAAAGATGGGTCCAGGACCTTTCCAAACCACAGGCTTTATCCTTGAAGGAAAGTGCTGTGCAACTCTGTCCTTCTACAGCAGAATATCACTCCGTATTTTGTTAAATGTGTGTTGCGCCTTCATATTAATTTAGCCTCCTTCCCTACTTGAGCTTTTTTCTCATCTGGTAAACTCTTTATAAGATTCAGCTCAAGGACGATATGTTTTAGAATTCTTTCCTTGACCACTTGACTTCAGATATAGATGGTTACTTCCCTTGTGCCTTCCAAGTGTTTCTTATATGAAATATTTCTAGTAAACCAGTTGTCTCCCATCTGAGTACCTCATAGATCTTTACAAAATGATAGTGATATGTCAGTTCTTTAAAGACAAAAAAAAGAAAAAATAAAAATGTAGGTACCTTGAAGGGTTCAAATTCTGCTAATGATATCGCTTCAGGAATACAGGAATGATCGAGGAAAGATTAACTGATAATTCATATAGTGGTAAGTTAAGGCATGTTGAAGTGAGTATTATATTTGCCAAGAACTTTTGCTGGCTGATTTTATTTACAGAATGTCATCATTTTCCAAAACAGCATCATTTCCGTTTTTAGAGTCTGCCTTCTGACTACAGCAGATAATGTGAGAAGGATTTACACATAATGATTGCCTGAATCCCTTAATTTGTAAAATTGCATAGTATTTGGCTCATTAATTACTGTTGAAAATACAAGTCTAGTAAAACCATAAGAAAAGCTTCACCTGTTAAATGTAGTTGTTGAAACCAAGTTGGATCCATTCCCAAACATTGTCTTGGGACACACAGTTGATCCTGGGTCTGGGTGTTCCTGAAGCCAAATGCAGATAAGACACCGCCTTGGCTGGAAGGGAAATCTGGAGTTAGGATTTATCCTCTCGGGCCTCTACTTCACTTACTGGACTTGGCACCCACACCAGCCTTTGTCTTCACTCCATTTGGGCAATTGACTAATTCCAAAGAGCAATAAAATGCACATCATGTGATTTTGGTTTAAAGGATTTATGCATCTGTCAGTGCACCAGGAATAACATGGGATTTTCATCATGAAACACATAGTAAAGTTGTGAGCTGGAAGAAAAAAGCTAATGAAATGCCAGGTAATCACTCCTCTAGACTTGAAGATGTTACTAGCCATCTATTTTGTTTTGTTTTCCCACCAACCTCCTGCCTTGATGTGAGGCAAGTTTTCTCTTCATAATTGCATGTGTGTGTGTGTGTGTGTGTGTGTGTGTGAGAGAGAGAGAGAGAGAGAGAGACAGAGAGACAGAGAGAGAGAGAGAAAACCTTTCACTTCTCTATGTGTATGTAGAGGCTACATGCTATAACTATAAACTATAACTATAAAGATCTCAAAATATATTGAGCATCAGAAACACTTGAGGCACTTTTAGAAAATGAAATGTCTGTATGAGGCCCACACAAGGCCAGGAAATTGTAGTTATGAAAGTAGTGTCCATCTCATTGACTTGTGGCCAAATTTAGTACCACTGTTTTTCATCCACCGTCATGGTTTAGATCTGAGATGTTCCCCCAAACTGCAAGGTAATGGATTGTGGGTGCCATACTAGATTCTCCACTGATGAGACAGTAGGTTAGTGCACTGTTAGCCAGTAGCCTCTGGTCAGAAGAGGTGGGTCAGTTGAGATCTCCCTTCCTGGGCTCTCTCTTCCCTCTGTGCCTTCTGGCTGCCATGATTTGGATACCTTTCCTTCACCATGCCCTCTATCCTGTCATTTCTGCCTTGCAACCAGCATGGCCTGAATTCTGTAACAATTTTGAGCCAAAATACACCTATTTTCAACTAAATTGTGAGTGTCAGGTATTTTGTCCCTATGACAGTAAAGCTGACTAATACATTCCTCACTATACTGTTGCCACTTCTTTGCTCACTTTCTTGCAGTGACTTAGTTTCTCTAGTGCCTGTTCTCATTTTGTTTATACTTTGAACTGCATTTGGTTCATATAAACTATTTCTTTCGTGAATTTACAAAGCGCCCATTTTTCTACATGGATCTATTATTCTTCCAGTTTCTACAAGTTTTTAACAATGTTGGGTTTGACATTGTATTCTGCTATATGCCTAATTGTATAAAAGTCCTAATATGGCCCCTCTAAAAGAATGAACCTATCACTGCATAACTGAGTAGCTGAATGTTCTTTAACTCCAGGGAAAAACTCAACCGTGAGACTCGTAAGGCAGTGCCCAATGATCTGATGTCATGTGCATAAATACTCTTCCATACAGATTCTAAGACAAACATAGGACAGAGTTCTATGCAATACACCAGTTTACATTCAGTACTGTCTATGGCTCCATCGTCTTGAAATTTTTTTTTTTTTATTTTCAAGTGAATCATGGCAAAGACTTTCCCACTATTTCAAGAGGAGGAAGGGTTTAAATGGCTTACATACCACTGTAAAATACATATACTTACAAAAGAATAGCTTCCTGAGTTAAATCTAAATACATTAGAAACATATGGCTGCAGCTTTTCTTGAAATACAAAGGAGACTAAAAATTGAGAGAAGAAAGCTACAAATATGAAGTAAATTTCTAAAAGACCTAGACAAAGGTTGAAAACACTTTCCAGAAAACAGTTAAACAGTTCTCTTTTTAGTTCAGTTAACTGCATCTACATATATCTAGGAAGAATCAATGTTAAACGAAAATGTCTAACAAATTTCAACCAGAGGTAGTTTGCAAACTACAATATAATTATAGAACAATCACTAAGGACAGGATGAAAAAAAGAAATAGACTCATGCCAAAAAAAGCTGACCATGTAACAGTTTTCAAGTAATTTTTAATAAAAAGAGAGTTCTTGAAGTTGAATGATAGTTCAACAAATCAATTGTTGGTGAAGGATTTTTTTCCTAATTAAGTCCTGATGGCTTTCTAGTGTAGAAAGAATGTACTGGGCTTTTGACTACTTCTTCCATTCCCAGTGAAAAGGAAAGCCAGCCAGCCCAGGAAATCACTCACACAGATCCAGACAGGAGATGGTACACCAAAACTGAGCAATGATCTCAGTAAGACCTGGAGACCTGCTAATACTTTCCACAGCTGGATATCATAAAACTTGGGTAGCAGTGGTGCCATGGTCTGATCATTAAAACTATACTCTTCTCACACCATGGACCAACATATAGGACAAAGTCTAATCACAAATGGGACAAAGTCATGGAAGTACCTTGGGAGGTGAGAGGAGACAAACTTATTTGGTTTGCTGTATGCAGTATGTCGGACATTTCAAGCAAGCTAAAAGCCCTCTATCTCCATTCTCTGTGGATGAAGTCAACACCATTCTATATACCTCATACAGGAATCCAAAACAGAGGAGGTGCTTTTAAAATACACACAATTCTGTAGTCAGATAAGCTGGTGCAAAAAAGTACTGAAAAAAAGTGTAGAGTGTGGGTCTGGAAGAACGAGTAAGGAGTCAGTCTAACAACTCCAGTGAGCACACTGGCATTTACCAAGTCTTTGGAAAGCAAATCTTAAGGCTCTGATTCAACCATTCAGTAGAAATTTGTGCTAATCATTTTCTACCTTGTTTTTGATGGTTAATTAACATAGTCTAAGCCTTAAAACACATGGACATAGTCAAAGAGAGATAGAAATTACAGAGAAAGTTGAATGGCTTCCACTAATCTGAAACAAGAAACACCACTGTGGTATTATCAGGATCTTGCTTATTTTCCCAGGTACCAAATCATGCCACATTTTCAGTAGTCATGTGATGCTTCATGGTCCTTCATCCTTATCTAGGTCCTGATACAAGAACCACGGAAAGGAAATAACCTATATTAGACCTATATTTCAAGTCAAGGAGTTCATCTGGTAAGGCTTGGCATTCATAACAACAATGATCAGTATGACCAAAGGCTGTAGATATTAAAAGCATTGCCATCAACCAGAGTGGTTTAAATAGCCCAGAAGGGAACACAGGTTCACATTCATGAGACAGTCAGGATGTGAAGCAATGGGTCAGATTGAAGATGATGGATGGCAAGTAATATTGTTAAGAAGACATGAGCTAACTGATCTCTAGGGCGGCATAAATGCTCAGGGTGCAACTGATGAGAAAGTCAACATTTTTAGCCATGCAATATGAATAATAAATTGGTGATAAGCAAAATAACAAATAGAACTGGATGTTAAAATGATGAGCAGTCGGGTATCACTGTGACAGTGGTCTCATTTCACGGACCATCATGTGTCCTTCAGTTTAATAAAGTCAGAAACCAGGAAAATAGAGGCAGCAAAGCACGGAGGCTGTTTTCAAATGAAAACATATTACATCTTGAAGATCAGCCATCTTGGCTCAGTTCACTAACCAGCATCATGAAAGACCTTGTGGCTCCAAGTCCATCTGGCAGATGCAGTTTGCCAGTAGTGGATGGGCACGCCCAGTGACATACAAGGACCACACCTAATCGACACCCTTCCAAAGGACCCAGAGGGCAACACTCAGTTCCCTCTTGCCCTGAATATTTTGCCAAATATTCTGATGCCAACACTGATGGAAAACACGTACGTGCAAAGCAAAACACAGAAAGGCAGACTGAATAAGAAAGTTCACCATTCTGTGCACCAGGCAGGACAGGGCCATGAAGGTTCCATTAAGGACTAGGGTTCACCAGAAGGGAAACAGAGAATGGTTAAGGTTGCAGGCAGGTTTCCCTAGGTGACCTCCAGATAAATGTTAAAAGAGGCAGCTAAAGAGAGGCTGCATATACAATATATGTCAATTTACATTATTCTTATAAAGTCACATTGTGCAGCTGATGGGTCATAAATATCACGTTTACATTAGACTATTGTTTAATTATGCCAGCCCTTTGTGACTAATGGTATTTTGTCATTTTAATGATTCTTTACTTTTCTCCTGTCTAATGGGTAAATCTCTACTTATCATAGTGATGGTCTCTTTATTGTTCTGTCTTCTAGCTGCTGTCCAGAGAGATGTGAACTCTAGGTTACTGCCTTTGCTCAGTCTTCAATAGAAGATGTCATGGAGAATTAAGTTTCTGACAAAACAACAGGGTTTCTTCCTGGGTGTAATGTCAAGGAATTAGGGAACTGTCTCTCAGTTTGGCCTGGAGTCATACTGCAGCTTGAGACCCTGTCATCTACATCAAGCTTGAAAATATACATCTTAATAAACTGCAGTATTTCTTAGACTTTGATGGTATCTGTGAGCATGATGAAAAGGGTTTTCACTACTACACTGGAAATGTTTGGTGTTGTTTTTGTAAATCACAGACTTCTTTTGTTTAGAACAAGTTCAGGCAGTAGAAAGGAGGAGGAAAGAGAGTTCAGAGTTTTTTCATAAGGTATTTTCTCAGAAGAGTTTCTTTTTAACGAAGCAATTATTAGGTTATGTACATTAGGCCCATGCAAATGAAAAGATCGGTATTAATTAATCGTGTTCTTAATAAGAGAGCTGATAAACAGCAATTAAATGTTTTGTTTTTCTCAAGGAATTTGCCTACTTACTCTATTTATTGCAGGAGAGGTTCACTCTCATGTTATGGAAAATGGCTGGTGGAGACACCAAACCCAGTGACTCATAACTCTGATTATCTCTGTGGAGTATGGACAGGAGAAATCATAAGAATTTCTGAAGCCATACATACCTAGCTTGTGCCATTGGGAAGCTCTAAGATTTTGGTTAATTTGTATGTGGATGAACTTGTTATTCATAAAGCAGGACTAGGAGAACCTTAAAATGAAGGTTTTTCCCTCCATTGACTAGAGCTGGCCTGAAAAGGTCCTTAGGAGAGCACAATCTGACCCAGAGTCTCCATGGAGAACACATGAAAACACAAATCCCATTTCTAATATTGCATTGCCCTGCAAGCTATGCACTTGATTTTATATAGTTAAGGCTGTGCTCTGTACCTTAAAACTTTGAATTTCATCCACAGAAACAAAATGGAAGCAAACAAAAGTAGAGAAATAGTGAGAATAGTAATAATTACTATCATTGCGATGGAGGACGGGAGAGAGTACTTCTTACTGGTTAAATGATTTTTGGTTGCCTTTATGCCATTCAGTCAACTTCTGAGAACCATTAAATTTAACAGCCAATGTCTTTATTAAGGAAAATAACCAGCAAGCCTATTAATTAATGCATTGTTTACACTTTTACTGCAAATTTAGTGATTTGTTAATTTTAAATTAGGTGCATGTCTTCATTAATGCCATTAATACTGCAAGTGAATTTGTTTCAAATTCCATTCCATATGAATTTAGGAATCGCACACATTTTGCTTTTTATTGTAGGACCCTTAGGCTATAAACATTTCCTTATTTCAGAAATCTAAAATTACTTTTTTTTTTTTGACAGTCTTGCTTTATAGTTCAGGCTGGCCCTGAGCTCACTATGTAGCCCAGGCAAGCCTCAAACTCAGCAATCCTCCTGTCTCTGCCTCCTGAGTGCTGGGATGACAGGCGTGAGCCACCACACCCGGCACTGTGGTATGTGGCATTGATGGCTGGTGGGCATGAGTCACCACGCCCAACACTGTACTTGGTTACCGGGATCAAACTCAGGACCTTGCGCTTGCGAGGCAGGCGCCGGAACCACTGAGCTAAATCTCCAGCCCTCTAAAATTACTTTTTAACATATATTAACAAATGCCTAGTCTTCACAATTGATAATGGAAGTGAAACACAGGAAAGGTAAGGAATGCAATCGTCAAAATCCTATTCATAATGCTAGTAAGGATATGAGGGGGAAAAGTACCCTCCTGCATTGTTGATAGGAATGTAAGTAATAAAAACACTGCAGAAATCAGAAGATCTATTCTTCAGAAAAATAAAAATAGAGATACAATTTGATCAAGCTTTAACTGTCCTGGGTCTATTTCTGAAAACTAGTCATACTACAGTGATACATAACTATGTTTATAAGGGTGCAATTCACAACAGCTAAGCTCTAGAAATAGACTAGATGCCTGTCAGGGATGAAGGCATAAAAAAAATGTGGTACATATACACAGATGGAATGTTATTCAGCCATAAAGAAGAATGAGATCATATCATTTGTAGAAAAATAGGTAGAACTCAAGACCGTCATGATAAGTGAAACACACCAGACTCAGAAATTTAAATATTGCAAGTTTTATTTTATGAAAGAAACATAAATCAAAGAATTAAATAAAAGAGATGATAGGAAACTAATAGGTGAACTTCTGGAGATGGGGAGGGTGACCAAGAAGAGGAAGAAAGAAAGGGAGAAGGTAAAGCTTTGGAAATTACCAGGACAGGTAACACAAGTCATTATTCTGTATTGCAAATAGTCACTAATTTTAAAAAGTGCTCATATTAATTTCTCTTTGCTACTGATACAAATAAGTATCTTCCACAGCACGTCTCAAAGCAGCAGAGTGCTTGTCTAAGATGCAGTTAACACTGACCCCTCACTACTTAGTTCTCCCAAGAATATCAGAATGTAAGACACAGGCTTCCCTGCCCTCCTTGTCCAGTAGGTACCACTCTATCACCTTTATAGCAACAGTGCCTAACTTGAGTCTCTGAACCCAGTCCAAGGCCTCTTGCATTATTACTTCTAAGGCTCCCAAATGTGGTGGTTATGGCTTTATTTTGAAATCCACTGTCCTTCTGGTCTTCCATAGACCACTCCTGGAACCATGGCTCTTGCCTATGAAGTTACTTATCCTCCCTGTAACCTCTGAACTGTAAGGAGCTCCTTTCTACATCCAACAGCAAAACTCCGAAGTTCTTTGTGATAAGCTTTTCATAGAACATTCTCATAACAGAATTGCACAGATGTTGGGGGAGGAATGACAGGAGTTGATGAGGCACAGTTTTGTTTTATACTTAGGACATACTTCTTCTACCCAGTATATCCTAATCCCCTGGCTCAGTACGTACCTGGTGCTTTTCTTTGGTGGAAGGAATCCTCCACTGTTTTATGTCATAGTCATTCCTTGAGTAACTACTAGTGCCTCAGACAAGTCTGTGGACTGATTCACATTCCTTTTTATTGCTGGTACAAGTCAGAGGATCCACGAGGGACTGCTCATATTGTTGAGAAACAACCAGAATATCTAGAGGCTAGCAAAGCTCAACTCTAGCTGAGTTAGAATTCAACAAGATCATATTAGTCCATTTGGGCCCATTTAGTTCAGCCTTAGTTTATATATGTTATATCCTCTCAAAAGGTTTGTTGACTAAAGGCTGACTTGCTAATGGGTCTGGGTGAAGTGAATGGATCGTGAGAACTCTAACTTCATGGGTGGATTAAGCTGTTGATAAGATCATAATTTGATGGCATTATTGGTAGATGATGGAAACAAGGAAGTCTAGTTGAAGGGAGCGGATCATGGAGGCATGACCTTAGGGATTATATCTGGTCCTTGGCCCCTTCTCTGGCTCTGTCCCTTGATTTCTATTTTCATTTTGCCATAAGGTTACCAGTTTTTGCTCCACAACCCCCTTCCACCATGCTGATCTGCCATAGCCATGCAGCCAGCTGACCATGTACTGAAATTCATGAAACCACATGCCAAGATAAATCTTTTCTAAGTCTCTAAGTTGTTTCTCTGGAGTCTTCTATCACAGACACAAAAAGCTAACATAAGACCCAATTCACTTTTCTTACCTTTTTCATGTTCCAGAAGATAGAGTCAGCACAAATATGTAATATGTGTGGCATGTGTCTTATTCAATTTAGACTTTTACAGTAAAATATTCTACAAACAACAGAAATTTGTTTCTCACATCTCTAAAGGCCAGTGTCTGCAGTCAGAGTGCCAGTCTGGTTGGGTTGAGCAAGGGTTCCTTTCTGGACTGTAGAATGCCACTTTCTTATTGTATCTCCGTGTTGAGGAGGAAGTGTGAAAGAACTCTGTAAGATCTTTTTCATAAGAGCACTAATCCCAATCACAAAGCCTTTCTTCTCATGACCTAATTACCTTCAAAGACCCTATTCTAATACCATTGGCTCATTGGTATTTTAATATATGAATTCTAGGAGGACACAGACATTCAACCCATACTAGCTAGTCACAAATTCACACCATATCACCTATCTTTTCTGATCAGCAACTCTTTCAGAACCTCACCAGACAGTATATATGAGTACAAGTAAAACTGGAGATATCTCACTAAGATCTGAGTATTTATCAATATCAGTGTCCCAGTTGTGATGTTGTTCTACTGTTTTGCAAAATATTACCATTGTGGGAAACAGTGTAAAGGATGAAAAACATCTTTTTGTTTTATTTCTTACAACTACATACAAAAATACAGTTGTGTCTTAGTTATTTTAACATTGCTGTTACCCTGTACCGACACCACAATGAAAGAAGGAAAAGTTTATTCTAGTTCACAGCTTGTAGAGAGTTCAGTCCATAGTTGGCTGGCTCCAAGGGAGGCCAAAATGGGAGAAAGCCATAGCAGGGGGATACAGCTCATGGCACATCAGCAAGAAGCAGAATTTTCCAGGGAGGAAGGGATGAGATAGACATACCCTTCAAGGCCATGCCTCCAGTGACCCACCTCCTCACAACGCCACGTTTAGCTGTGTACTCATCAGTAGCATAATCCACCAACGAGTATCATACCCCCACAATCCATTCACCTTCCCAAAGCCCCACCTATAATCACATGTGCCTTTGGGAGGACATAAACCAATAAAAAAATGCCTCAATAAAAATTTTCCTGTAAAGAAAATTCACAGGACATCATTTCAGATGACAGGATGTAGAATAAAGCAGGGCATGAAATTGAGATAGGATCTAAGGTAAAGTTTCAAAAGTTTTGGTCTTATAAGTACCTCTTAATCTGTTAAATTATGATGCCTCAGTTTACAGGTAAAAAAATGCAAAAACTATAATGTGATCAGGAAAAATTAAGATAGTCAAGCATTCATAACTTGTGATTTTATTTCACAAGTTTCCTCTGATTCAGACTTAGGTAACTGACTCCATTTCACTGAAAATGAGTCAGTTTCTTGTAACAGACTACATACCCAGTGTCCAAAGTAAGTATTCTTAAATAATGAAGCACCTAGGATCTATCTCAAGTTGAAAAAGACAGATTTCTAGGCTCTCATGTAGAGATTTACATTGAGTGGGCTTTCTCTGGGTTCTGGAATTTTCACATTAAGTAATCCAATTTATCCTAATTTACCTGGAATCAGAAACCTGAGTCAACTAGCAAGATGTTTAAAACTCCAAATACTCCTAAGTGAAATAAATAGGTCGCAGATCTGAAACATCATATCTTTTCTCTGGTATGAGAAACTGAAGGTGTAAATAAGCTCTAGAATATATTGTAGATATTGTGAAATAGAAAATATTCAAAGGGAAATGGGGTGTAGGGATAGGTAACAAGGGGAAGAAAAATATGATGGTAATAAAAAAGGGAAAAAGTTTATGTATATGGGGCGGGGGGAGGTTGTAGGGTAGGTGGGGGAATGGGAAAAAATAAGAATAAAATTGTGTCATATGCTGGTAAAAATTCTCAATATTGTGTGTGATCACGATGTGTGTATATAATGTACCAATAAAGATTCAAATTTTTAAAAATACAAAGTTTTTTGAGACTCAGATTTATACCATGGTCTGTTTTAACTTTATTCTGATACCTCAATGGAATTTACAGAAAGAGGTTTCAGTACTTACAAGGTCCAGGTCATGTTCCTATATGGTGGGGGTGGAGACAGAAAAAGGAGCTGTCAGAGTATAAAACTTTCCCAGCCCTTCTCTTCCAATCACAACTCATCAGAGAGCATTCTGCACAGGGAGATCAAAGCCCCTTGCCGAGGAGAAGTTGAAAGACTTTGCTGTTGTAATTCTGGGGCAGAGGTGCTTGGATATAAATGAGTCCTAACTGTGGGTTTGGGGGACCCTGCGACGTAGAAATGTAAACACAGATGTCAGGCCTTTCATCCCCACTGTGTAAACATACCAGCTGCCAGGGGAAGAAGGAGAAACCCTTTGGAATTAGCTGCATTTTTTTGCCATCTAGAGCATAAAAATTGGCTTCACGCTTGAATTTCCACCAGCAACGCAAAGGACTGCTGACCAGGGTAGGGTGGAACAATGGGACGAGACATTCACTTGCTGAGTGGCTTTTCTCCCCAAAACATGGCCAGCTTTTGCCATTCTCTGGCATGAGTGCCTGTCCTGGAAGAAGAGAATGAAAAGAAGTGGCAATATCCATTTACAAAATCACTGGACCCTTCAGGAGGTGCTCTTCAAAAATATGCGGCCATTTTTCCTCGGGTTATAATAAACCAAGCGTCTGCCTCAGATTTATACTCTGGAGTGACCCAGATTTAGTGAAAATGGAAGAAATAAGCTCTCTCGTGAGTTTTTGAGAGAAAAACTGAATGGTTTCCACTACAAGAAGTTATGATTATTCCCGTACATGAATATTTGAAAGGCCCAAACTGGTTTAACCACACCCAAACCACATCAGACTTTCTCTCACACTATTAAATAATCTTAAAAAAAAAAGAAAGAAACCATGAAAGGAACCATTTCTGAAAAGTAAATTAAATGTACAAGAAAATATAATGGGAAATGCATTTCTAAACAAAACACTTCAATCCGTGGAGAAATGTGTCTTCAATTACATCTCTAGCCAGCATGCCAACTTGCATATGCGTGTAAGTCTTGTGTAGTTGTGAAGGACCCGAAGGGTTGTCGCAGAAGCATATGAAGAGAGTCTTTTCATTGGAATGAGGATATTTTCTTCTGAAAACTTTAGGGCACTCCAGTATCTTCTAGTGATGGATATGCTAGCTGTTCTTTTAACTAGCAATACACATCAGCTCAAAATGACAAATACAAATACAAAATTACCAAGTAGACTATCAGCATGAATGTATTAGATAGAGGCTGTTGTGGCTTAGGACACACTAACTCTAACAAAATGTATTTTTTTTACAAACAGCATCTCAGATGTATCGTAAAAGATTATTACCACATCCTTTTGAAATTGTCCTCTCATTTCTCAAATATATTTTAATTTTTATTTTTATTAGTACATTTTTGCAGTACATAGTGATTACCTTCATTGTGGGTACATGTACATAACACATCTATTTGTTTTTAAGTCCCCATGACCTCCCCTCCCTTCCCTCTCTGAACTTGTCTTCTTGTTAAGAATGAGTCAGTAGGGTGGCATCTGCCTGCAGTTCCAGAACTCAGCAGGATAATCAGAAGGATTGCCATGAGTTCAAGGCCAGCCTGAGCTATGTAGTGAGTTCAAGCCCAGCCTGAACTGCATAGTGAGACGCACAAAAAAATGAGTATGGCAAGACAGCTAGATGTGATAGAAGAATCCACCAATTCAGCATATATGCATCAGTATTAACTCCAAGTTTGCACAGTTTATAAAAAACTATCTCTTGTAGTCAGGTTATAAACTACAACTGAATTGCAATCCATTTAAATCTTCAAATGCCTTCTACTTACATGGTTAGTTCAGGAAAGCAATTCATAGGTCAAAAGTTCACAAAAATCCAATGTGTATTCTTTTGCTTTTCATCTATATGTAGATGGTGCTGCTTGTTTCTTGCTTATTTCAAAATATTGTGTATCTATCTATATTTATGTATATGGTATGTATTGATATATGTGTATGTGTATATGATTGTATATTCAATCATACACTTTAAATGGCAATGCCAAGGAACATCTCAAGACTTCAGACTTAAAATGCCCAGTGTCCCCCGTGGGTACAAGCAGAGTTAACATTTTTAGTAGCACTAAAGTTTGCTACGTTAAGCAAATAGTATAGCTAATATAATTTTTAATTTAGTCTAACATAAAAATATGTAAAATTATTGAATCCCAGTGTTAATTCTCCAGGCTATTCTCATTCATTCTATCTTGTTTTCAAGCTTCTTTGCTTTGTTTCTTTTAGTTTTCCCAAAGCATTGTTTTTATCTTTAATCAATACATTTTTATTCATAATCCACTATGTAAAGTGTCAGTACAACAATGAATCAAGAAGATATTAATGGGATATGCCCACAAATATTATCTGCCTTCTTCAAGCTTGTTTTAGTGGAGGAAGAGGGAAAATAAATACATATGTAAAATATATAGGACATTAACTAATGGGGTATGTTATTCAGTATAAGCAGGGAAGCTGAGGGAGCTGGAGGGATGTGATTACAAGGTTAATGTGGTGGATAGGAAAGGCCAACTTAAAGGGAGTAAGCAAAAACCTCAAAAAGCTGAGGAAGAGAGCCAAGTCTTTGTGGAAAGACTATTCCAGGAAGAAGGAATCAGAGCTAGTGCAAACACCCTGAAAATATCATGTGCTTGATTTTTTCGGCAACAAGGTCAAGATAGTCAGAGAGACAAACACAGTACCACTGACCTAAACCCTGTAGGGGTTAGAAGGATGGAAGTGGGCTAGGGAAATAGGAATAAATAAGAATCAAATGCCTGTAGATGCAAATGAGCTCTAGAAAGTATGACAGTCTTTGTAGAATGGGAAATTTCCAAAGGAAATTTGATGTGGGAATGTAATGAGGGGAAGGAATCAATATGATTCTGAAAGAAAATAAAAGAGCATGTATATAGGAGGTGGGGAGGTGTGGGTGGGTGGGGATATGGGTAAAAATAAGAACTGACTTGTGTCATATATTGGTACAAATTCCCCAATGTTATGTGTGATTGTGAGATGTATATAAATTGTACCAATAAAGAATTTAATTAAAAAATATATCATGCACAGGTACAAATTCTCTATAATGAACATGATGATAATGTATACAAAAAATCTACTGAAAATAAACTCAATAAAGGAGAAAAACAGATGGTCAGAGAAGAGTAATGGAAGGAGAGTAGTGTGAGATGACCTGGAAAACAAGATTGTGCAGTAACAGAAAGGAATGAAAGTGTTCCCTGATGACAAATTTTGGTGGAGTCTCTGTTAGTGTTATCATTGTTGTGGATTTTGGCTTCCTTGTAAGGCTGTATATCATATCATGACATATGACACAAGGTAGCTTTTCATGAAGTGATTTGCCATCTATATATTTTCTCTGGTGAGGAGTTTGTTAAGGTCATTGGTCTTTTATTAATAAGATACTTTTTTTCTCACCTTTGAGTTTGAAGTGTTGTTTGCTCATTTTGGATAACAGCTCTTTGTTGTTATACCATGTGTCTAGATGTCCCCCAAAGCCTCATGTGGTCTTAGGTCGGGCTTTTCCAGAGATGGTTGAATTTAGAGTGTATGATGCTCAGATCAAGGGTGTGTGATTATTGCTGTTAGTCCACTGATTTGTTTGGCATATTTCTGGGTAGAACTAAGGGTACCCCACTCTGGGTATGAGGGTTACCTGCCCTAAAGGTGTATAGCCTAGATAAGATATAAGGAGCAGAAAGAGGGCCTGTTCATTATTTGTTGTTTGCTGGTTTGTTGTGTCATTCACTTGCTGCTTGCTAACATGCCTGCCCTGCTTTACCATGAACTGTTTCTCCTCTGCAGTGCTCTTCTGCTATGTCACTCTGCCTTGGAGCCAGCCAACTATGAAGTGAAACCTCTACAGACCACGAGCTAAATACACTTTTCCTTCTTTAACATGAAATGTCAGGTATTTTGTCTCAGTAATGAGAAGTAACTAAGACACCTGTCTTACATGTCATCTGCAAATATTTTCATTTAGACTATGACTTTTCGTTTTATTCTCCTAACAAAAAATACAAAAATTGGACAATCAATGTTTCTAGTTGTATTTGGTGAATAGGACAATCATATACCTGTCAGTTGGTGTTAGTTTATATACAATTTCTTTTCACAAGCTTCTGTAACCTCCTTTTCCTATGCCATAGCATCAGGATATACATTTATCTTAGTATGTACCACATGACTAGTATACCATAAGGCCTGAGAGGGGAAGAATCATGACTGTATTATAACCTATTATATCTCCAGTGATAGAATGGTTTCTGACATTTAAAAGCACTGAGTAATATTTATTGAATTAGTAAGTGTGTACATAAATTAACCTATTACTTCCACTTACTTTACCTTCCTTTGAATGGATTTTGGATACTTTCTGGGAGTTAAAAATAAATGTCTGTTTTAGCCTGGTTAGACCTTTGGGATGATTTGGCCTTATGATGCCATATCAAGAACTACAATGAAGTTGTTAAATACATGTTTAATATGTATATTTAGAGTCAACAACATACCCCACAATGTGGTATAATTGTTAGTTAAATAATTTCCAGATAGTCTTTGAAATATTTTATTAATATTGAGATAATTGGTTAACTAAAACGTTATGAAAGTTTATGAATACTTGAGAAGAATCTGGAGAAAAATCTCCACTTTCAGAGTTCTAAATATCAATTTTATTGTGCAGTGGAGATGCCAGGAGTCATGTCCCAAGCTGGGATGATAGTAGTTACCCTTCCCCATGCCCAAAACTATTTGGAGAAACATCCACAGTAGTTCAGGTTTTCACTTGTAACTGGTCAGGCATATCATCATTTTCTGTCTTCTCTAAGGCTCGTCTCTGTTCACCTTCCTCTTTAGAGCTCCAATTTCCTCTCTAGGCATCTAAGGCAAGAGATTATTAGTAAAGTTCCACCCAGCCGTTTCATTCATCCTCTGGTGAATGGTGTTTTTAAAGGATTAAAGACCAGAATGTCCTGATTAAACACTTAATTAACCATAATAAAAAATATTGCCAGTTTTAAATAATTGATTCATTCATTAGTTTGATATGCTAATGACAGAGCCCTGAGAAAAGGAAATGGAATAAAATTTACCCTCTGAGAAAATGGGTTGAAATTAGATTTTTACACTAAGATTTCTCAAAGTAAATTACCAGCTCACCAGAGAAGGGAGCTACCTAAATCATTTTTCATTCACTACTTGGCTAAATGTTTTGCAAATGAGAGTACTCAAGCTGTGCTTGTTTTCTGCTAGAAACTGCTGCAGATCAGGAGACATGATGGCAAGAGCTCTGCACTCAAAGCTGCACGGTCTGTGTGCAAATCCCAGCAGTCACTATGGAGTCTTGGGAAAGCTTCCCAGTCTTCTCCAGTCTTCACCTCTCCTTCTGTCATTATAAAGGCTACCACTGCATCACATCCTTCATAATGCCTCCTGAGCTCCAGCCACTCAGTATATGTTCACTGAATTAATCAACAAGAGACTAACGGTAAGTGATGTCATAAATACCTTTCAGTTCTCAAATTGTATGACTTCTTCCATTGCTCACATTTTTACAACTTTTGGCCCAAATTTCCAGGCTAAACAACTCTTGAGAACTGTGTATTGATGATGATTGATGATTAGATAGATATAGATAGATAAACGGAGAATTCTGACTCAGTACCAAATGCACGCTGTATTTGCGAGAAGTAACTTCATTTCCACTGACTTCCATCACCTGCAGTGTTACACGAGAAAACTTCAGGAGTACACCCTTAAACTGTAGCTGATATTCTTTTCCATCATCAACATAAGAGATATAAAATGAGGAGCAATAGAATGGCAAGACAGAGTGAGGAGTGTTACATGTCTACATATTCACATGATGTGTGAAATATTGTCATGGAAATATTCCTGTTTGAAGCAAGTTTCAGAGAACAGTCTATATTATAATCCCTTTTTAAAAAGAAGTAGAACTAGAAATATACATGTGTGTATGGTAGTTGCAGGGTATAAATTTCTATAAGCTTACAAAAAATGTATAGCTGACTACCCAACAGGTTTTCAACATCTGCTTCCAAGAGTGAGGTGATAGGTCAGAGGTCAGGGTTGAGAATGGGAAGATTATACGGAAGTGATGGGATTGTTGTTTTTTTTCTGGCCGTGGTTGCATTGTTTGACTTGGTTTTAGGAGGTGATAATTTCACTAAATAACCTTTTTCAAACTAAAATATGTAAGACAAAATATTTAGCTAATACCCAAATTTAATCTGCTTCATCAGTAAATGAATAACATGATTAATTGATGATCAAGCAATTATCTAAATAATTGATGATTAATGGCTTTCTGCACCGTGTTCTCAAAGATTAAAGATAGCTCTGTGCTCTATTCCAACATTTATTTAAACTTAAGTTTTCCCATCATCATCCTTAAACTGAAGTCTAAGGAGTCCAGTTCCACTCTCTGAAACTAGACAGTGGATAGTCTACCCCACTACTTTTATCTTTCTAAGTAAGACTGCTACCTTTTCTTCCTATCTAAAAATGAGTCAAGGGAAAATCCTTTTCCTTCTTCTGAGGCTCTTGGAGAAGTAACAGCATCATCCTCTCACTTTTGCTTTTCTATGCAATTAAAGGTAGAAGTAATTCCCTCTACACATCATTCATTTCTTCTTCACTCAAGTCCTTGCCCACATTTAAAGTATTCGATCCATAAGTCATTGTTACAGTTTAGACTTAAAATATCCCTTTAAATTCTCATGTATCTGGAAGGTGAGCGAATTATAGAGGCACTTTATTCATCAGTAAACTCTTCCACTGATGAGTTCGTTGAAATTATGACTAGGAAGGTTTTATTCTTTTGCCTGGCTCCTCCCTTCTGTCTCTGCTTCATGGTCTCATGGGGTGAGCACCTTTCCTTCACTGTGCCTTTCCACCATTTCCTTTTCATCTTGGTTCCAGCCAACCATAGACTAAACCCACTACAAACAGTGAACCAAAAACTGTCTTCTCCTCTACATTGTAGGTGCCAGATATTTTTCTCCAATGATGGGAAAGTTGATTAACAGAGTCAACTTTCTTTGCTCACTTTTTATTTCCTTTGAAATAATCCTTTACTGTTGTTGTGCTGATAACATTTCTATTATTCTAAATTTAAGAATAATTATCATCTGTCTAGTTCAAGCACAAACTCCTGGCCCTGATTTTCAATGTTGTTCATCTTGGAAGTTCCTCATACTAATATTATTCATTTATTGCATTAATAATGCATAAAGAGTAGGCTCTGGTTCACTTTAATATCCATAGCATGTTTCAAACTCTCTCAGTAGACTGTAAGATTCTCTCAGATACAGAGAATGTGTTAAAAACCAGACTGTTCTTTTTATCTTAGTGATCTTCTCCATTTAACAAATACTCCACCGGTTTTGACTATTTAATCAATAGCCCAACCCACCCTGCTAGGTGCATGATAGTCTGTTGTAAGTGAAATTGGTGCATCTCCATCTGTGTTTACCTGACTGTATTACCATCACTTACAAGACTGTTTTTACCATGAATAAATTCTCCATCTTTCCTATAAAATTACAACCTTTTGGTAAACATTAAGTAGTTATTAAATACTATATGACAATACACAAGGCACTACTCTAAACAATATGGTGTTTGCACCAGCATAGAAAAGACAATTTTTGGCCTTAAAACAAGCATAATTTAGTTGAAAGATCAAAGTATTTGAAAACATGGTTAACAACCAAAATAATATAATTGCACATAAAATAATAACCAAACAGTGGCCATTATGAAGAATCGAGATGAAGAGAGGTTGTGAATAGAGGAGGAGAATTTAGACACTGGGCTTGAAATTCTAGATAGAATTCTTAAGAATCTGAGTGGGGATCAGAATGAGTTAGTGTGTGAACACAGAGGGCAAGCTACCTGGGATATGGACTACATTTTAATGTTCGCATCATAATATGTTCAGGCTGGTACTAAAATATATCTTAAATTGAATGACTTATACAGGAGAAATGTATTTTTATAGCTCTGGAGGCTGGAAAGTTCAACATCAAGATGCTAACAGATTTGGTGTCTGGTAAAGGCTCGCATTCTGTTTATTTATAGATGTTTCCTTCTGCTGCATTTGCACATGCAGAAAGGGCAAGCAAGCTATCTGGGGCTTCTTTTGAAAGGATATTAGTTCCAGACTGAAGACTCTACACTCAGGACATAATCACCTCCCTAAGCTCCCTCTTTGTAGTACCACCACCTGTGGCTTTAACATCTCAGTATGTGAATTTTAGGTAAACAAAAGCATTCTGTTTATTCCAATATACTCCTGAGAAGAGCCTCGGCTGCTGACTGTAAACTGCTGGTGATGGAGATGTGAGGATACTGATTGTGCTGATGAATGACAACAATGATTCTACCAATGATTAAACATGTTACAAAAGAAGGCTTTTCATTTTGTCAGCTTGGCCTTGATTTGTCGGTATGAAATATTCCTTCATCTCCATCCAACATCCCAATACTAATTTTGATAGATGCATTTCAATTGAGTCTCTTTTCTTACTTTATATCAATGGCTTAATGAATTATTTTTCAGTGAAACAGTAGTAAAGTTTGTAGAATAGTGTTAATTGTTTGGGCCAAAGTCTTAACACACTTTGGCTTGTTGAAAGGTATATGCAATGGAGTGTGTAGGCAAAGCACAAATAATTGAGTAGTTTTTCCCTAATTTGTTTTTCTTCAGTTTCTGTTGCTCCAGTTTTACTTCAGAAATTTGACTTCTGCAGTGATGAGAGTACAAATCTTATCTCCAAATGAAAAAGCAGTATGCATACATATAAAACAAATATTAAAATGATGTTGACAATGAATTCATATAAACTCAACAATGCATTGACTATACACATACCTACAAACAAACACACACATACACACCACTTATTTTAGATGAAAAACTCTGCCATTTTACACTTAAGCTAGGGAAAATTGAAGGCACAAAAGCAAGCATGTTCTCAGTTCCACTCAGTAACGGCTTGAGCTAACATGACGCCTGGAAAGCTAATGCAGTGACCTTTAAAGGAATCGAGAAGAAGCTATTTCCAGCACATTACTAAATGCTATATTTTAAAGGTTCTAACCTTATTTGATACAAGTGTATAATATCAGGAAGCCCTTGTGAGGGAAGGGTCTGCATTCATCACATGGCGCAAGTCACTTACAGAAGAGATGGGGAAAGTTATTACTTTCCAACTTGCAGACACCAAAGTTCAACCCAGCTCCTTTTGTGCTTTACTGCATTAAAAAAGGTTCAGGGATCACTTGGAAAATTATGGGCTCCTTGACCTAACAAAATATAAAGCTTTCTGCAAATAACAACAGCTATATCATCATGCAGAACAACTGATGACACAAGCCCACACACTTTCTAGCTTTTACAATTCATGCCACCTGGTAGAATCGACCCTCACTGTGTCTATGACATTAACTTTTATTTTCTTGTCCCGTTGATTAATAGTAATAACTGATCTAGAAGACTCAGAGTCAAAATAAAGAATAAGGTAACAAACAAATTTACTAGGTGGAAAAAAAAAACCAAACTAGTTTTTGAAAACTGAAGTTGGAGTTTGTTATGAAGGTCTAGCGGGTTTTCGTCTTTTATTTTTTAATTGAATTCTTCATTGGTATATTTTATATGCACATCATGATCACACTCAACTTTGGGAATTTGTATCAGTATATGATGTGAGTTAATTCTCATTTTTACCCATTCTCCTGCCCACCCTACAACCCCTGCACCATATATATCATATATATATGATATATTACATATAATATATATATTATATATATGCTTTCTTTTTTAACATCATATTTTTTCCTTTCCCCTCATTACTTACCCTTACCCTTTTCCCTTTGAATATTTTCTATTTCTCAGTATCTATTGTACATTCTAGAATTCATTTGCATCTTCAGATTCTCATACCAGAAAAAAGATATGGTATTTGCACATCTGTGACCTATTGCTTTTCTTTTATAGAGAAAGGGTAGATAAGTATATGATTTTAACATTTAATAGAGTTCTTAGGTTTAGAGTATCAGGAGGGAGAATCTCGATAATACCAGCACTATTGCTTTTTAATTTGTAGAATTTTTTAAAATGTTGACATTTGAATCCACTTTTGTATTCTCAACAATCTGTTTTATAGATTGAAGGTGAAGATTTCTAGCAGGTCAGTTTGAGTTAATCCTTTCTCCCATCCCAATTGCATAACCCACATCTATGAAAATGTGAGTTGCCAATTATGTCATAAATACAGGATTTGGAAATCAGCCAAGCCAGTAAAACATCATGTGGGGCCCATCCTGGTCAGAATTATCTTCCATTCACCTTCTGGTAAGTAGAGAAATTAAAACAACAGTAAATTATCTTGCTTATCTAAACTAGCTTCTGTGCTGGTATGAATAATTTTTTATTTTTAATAATGTACTGGAAAATCCATTTCAACCTAGTTAGCATATAATTGGGTTTTGGTATTTATTGGTTTTCCATACTTACAATGGAAGAACTAAGTCTCTCAGCAGAAAACAACCATGCGATGCCCATAATGCTGTGGGTTTTCAGTCTGGAAAGTTGTCTTAGTCTGGATTCTACTCAGGTCACCAAACAATTATATGAGGGTTTTGAAATTGCTTATAAACCAAAGCCCCGGGCAAAGAATCTAATAGGTGCATTGAGCAATAAGCAAAGTCAAACAAGGAGAGGAACTCAAATAGTTAATGTTGGCATGCAAACCACACTCATAAATGAATTTACTTTCACAAATACAGATTTTTAAAACTCTGCACAACTAGCAATAAGCTGTTAATCAAGAAGTCACTAAAACCTAAAGGTCTTACCAATGGTTCTTTCTGGTTTGGGTCACAAGAGCCCCAAAATGTTCTTAACTGTGTTGCAGGAAACGTAGGGCCATTATGAGGGTCTGCTGACTTTTAGTAGCATAATAAGAATACCAATGGGCATTTTAGGCTACTGCTGTTGGAATTCTCTAGAATGAAATAAAAAAATCCATTTGCAAAATCCATGTTGATTATTATTATTGCTATAATCATTATTGCTATAAGCCAAGGTGTTTCTGCAACATATTTGTAGACTGACACTGGATGAAATGCATTTGCAAGAGCCAAGGTCTATGAAGTCCCTCACATGTTCCCAGACTAAATTATCTCGAGTTGCTCAGTCCAGGTGTCCTTTTATACTGTTCCACAGTCGTTTCTATTGTCATCACTAGAAGGTACTTCATGCATAAGGTGGTTGTATTTAATACAAACTCGGTAAAAATAATGAAACTCAATACTTTTAAAGAAAACACACAATAAACATCAAGCTTTTTCTCACATTCTGCATTAGTGAAATTGACCATTGAGTTTGCTAAAGAAACTAAGCTACATTCTCAGTCAAACTTTGGGCTCCTAAAGCTTCAGTAGGATAATATGTTCCTTTATCTGCCTGTAAACTCACTGGATATCAACATGCAGAGATGCTCAGCAAATACAGTACTCAGGTTTCAAGTGTCAATGTATTACTGTGAAAGACACATTGTATTAATCTCCAAAAAATACTATCCCTCACTTCAAACACACTGGCCACATTAGCAGTGTGTTCTTTACAGTGATGTCTCTTTAAAATTTGAACATTAACTTAGTTTTTGTTCATCCCCTGTATACTCATTCTGACTTACATATTCATGTATTCCTTCCTTGTCCCGTCTTCTCAGAATACTCAGAATTTAACATAATACAGACATGTAATATTTAATGCATTGTAATACTTGATTTTATGCATCATTGTGGCTGGGCCATCATACCCAGATATTGGATCAAGCATACCGGATGTTTCTGTGAGGCTGTTGTACACATAAGATTAATGTTTAAACCACTGGATCTTGAGTAAGGCAGATTCCCCTCTTTAGTGTGGCTGGGCTTTATTCAATCAATTGAGGGCCTGAAAGTTGACTCTCCATGAGAAAGAAGAAATTCAGTCAGTCTTTGGACTCTAACTACAACATCTGCTTTTCTTAGGTCTCCAGTCCACCAACTTCCTGCAGGTTTTGAACTCTCTAGCTACCCTAATAATTAAGTCAGTTTCTCAAAATCCGGTTTATCTTTCTTTCTGTCTGGACTCTGTCTGCCTGTCTGTCTGTCTGTCTGTCTGTCTGTCTGTCTGTCTCTCTCTCTCTCTCTCTCTCTCTCTCTCTCTCTCTCTCTATATATATATATATATATATATATATATATATATATATATATATATATATATATATATATGTTTCTGTCTGTCTTTCTGTCTCTACATACAAATCATCATCATCATCATCATCAGTTCTATTTTTTTGGGAAACTCTAATGTTAACTGAAATGTCAAAACTCACCTGGGCCTTAAGCAATTTCATCAGCTTCCCTCAATTTTATTTTTCTCCACATTTTTCCTATGACTACAAGAGTTGCACAATACCCCCTTTTTCCCAAAGGGGCAGATTTGAGAAGTCCCATGTGTTTGGTCTTACTCCTTTAAGGGTCAAGTTTAAGGATTTCAAGCCATATTAGTGGACAGATTTGGGGTGGACAGGCACATGAGTAAGGGACATCAATGAGATAAAAATGTAACATTTGTCTAGTAGAATTTACCCAGTATAATGTAATCTCATTCATCACTAAATGCTAAATATTGTATAAAACTGAGGATTTTGAACTTATATAGAGACACTGGTGAAAGAGATGGCATCAAATGGTCATGCCAAATTTTCTATATAAACTTCCTTTATCTGAGACCTCAAATAATTCTGTTGACTGCTTTGTCACTTTAAAACATAATAACATTGTCCCACATCCTTAGAATAAAAGTGAAAATCCCCATTAAAAAAAAAAGGAAAAGATTCCTGGCCTGGCATGTAACTTCTACATATATTCCTCTTCCTTCCATGGACACACAAAGACATTGTCAAGAAAATTAACTGAGTGCCCAACTAGTTGTTCGCACCATGTAATTTAAATTAATTTTTTGAAGCAGCCCTTTGTTTCTGAATTATTTAGGTGTCCACATGTTAATGTACTGTTCATGAGACCATGCATAGTTTCTCTTGGCTCTTGGCTCATAGTCCTAAATAAATATTTGCTGAATAATCATCTATTTGCATGAGATGCTCTTTGTTTGCTTACTTTTTATTTTTATTATTTAAAGAATATGAACCATACCTAAGTTACAGAAGAGGAGCACCTGCCTCATATTATAACCCATGTAAATAATCTGAAATGATCAATTGCCGATGATTCCTGACTCCTCTCAACTATGCTGAACTGCACTTCATTGGTTCATTTATCAGAGTGAGAGCAATACTGTGCATGAACCTACCCCAGAGGGTACAGTCTTACAGACAACTCTGAGGGTGGGAGCTGTGGCCTGTGAGGGGGCAATGTGGCAGCCCGGACTAGCTCCACTGATTACTGTCAATATCATCTGAGAAATGCCATGTGACCAGTGTTTAATTCTAAGCTAAAGAAAATTGAGATGAATTGTTCTTGGAGTGTTTAAGAATATTACAAGCCACCCAATTAACTAATCAGAGAAGCCTTAGACTAATAAAGTCTTAGAACTTCAGTTATTAGTTTCCTTCAAATAGTAATAAAAAAAAGGGGTGTTGTGAATTTCCAGCCTGTGTCCACTCACAGGTGTGCTCAGCAAGCCTAGACCAAGAGACACCTGTGGATTTCTTGCAGTTTCAACAGTGTCTAAATTTGTAATAGTGTTTATGTTGTTTTCAAAAGCCCAAATCATATTCTAAACAAAAGTCTTTGTATCTTTTATTCAACAAATATTTGGGACTGCTTGTGCACTGCATCCTGTACATTCCTTCCTTCAAGTATTTGCTTGGATGGGATGGGATGGAACACCAGAAATGTTTTGAAAATTTTAGCCTGAAATTATATTAATACAGTATTGACTCTTGTGATATTAGTCACTAGGAAGAGATAGATGTGTCTATTCATTTCTACCAATAATGATGGACAACTATAACTTAGCAGAAGTATCATCATACATTAAGTGCTTACTGTATATCAGCCACCCTTCTAAATTTTCAACCATAGTGACAATAGGGAAACTGAGCTACAGGGAAGGTACAACCACCAGGAAGAAGTGGAGGAGCTGGGACTCAAATACAGGCAATATGGCAACCTCAATGACCACCCTACTATAATAAATAATTACAAATTATAGGAGAAAACACCGGTGAAGAATGACTTAGAGACTACAGTTCCTACATGAAATTAACTGCCCAACTCAAGCAAAGCTATAGCCACATAATCTAAATAAGATTTGGTAATAGAATTAATCATAAAAGCCACGAGAATAACAAAGCCCAAAGATTATCTCTTTGTATTTTCATTTGTGCTTAATATTATAATGTTACTATAGAAGGAAAAAGTTGGTTTAGATAATGGATTTGAGGAATTTAACCCTCAGTGAGTGGAGAGGCACCGAATAACCCAAATAAAAGCTCAACAACTACTTCTACATATTAGGCAGATAAATCCCTAATGACTACCCCTTCCAGGCCTCTTCTTTTTGATCCAGTAGTATTGACTTTATGCACTAGAGAGGTGCCATGGCATCTGCTGAAGACATTGAGTTTGGAAGCTCGATATAGAGGTAAACTAGGAAGATGCTAGATGTGCATCCGGGTCCTCCTGGAATAGGAGGCTCGCCCAGCTCTGGAGTCACATGCAGGTTCCTTATCTGATAATAGGGAGAAAAACATCACCTACCTTTTAGGATTGTTTTGAAGGAATTTAGATAAGATGATACTTTTAAAAATGACAACTTTGGCATAGAGTAAGTGCTCAAAGCAGGTATTATTAGTATTATATGATGTCAACAGTGTTCCCAACTAGAGTCTATGCCTAAAGGGACTATTTCTAAGAATTTTACTTTCCATTATTTACCTTTGTGCTTAACATATACCTTGTTCAATAAATATATATTTGCAGATTATTTTGAAAGTGAGGCAAAAGCTGGGAACTAAGTTCTCCACATATAAAGACCCCAAATAAAGACAACAAATGAATGGGTTCCCATTTGGTTATTTGATCATTCTATTAAGATAGGCATAATCAGATTTCTTCTCATTTATAAATCAAGAATAATTCCAGAGAGCCTCAGACATGCTCACATAAGGGTAGATATTTCAAACAGAACTGTGCATAAGCATTGAGAATATCCAGACAAACGTGTGGAGTTCTTTGTCCTTCCTCACGGTAGCACGAGGATCAAGGGGTGGCCGGAGCAACCGACCAGCTGCATGCTTGGGGCACATTCAGTCCTTCATCAGGGGCTATCCATCTTGAGCACAGCTTGCAGATCTCAAGAATGAGGTCACCACGGAGCCCACATGGGCAGACAAGTTGCAGAACGAGATCTGTCTGGGTGCAGATGCAGGAGGAATTGGGATAACCACAACAGAAACAGGAAATGAGAGTTAGGTCAGCCCAACTGCGGTTGATGAAAAGGCAAAACTCAGTCATGTGGTATACTTTTCAAGCTTTATAATGTTTATCACCTATCAGCCACCTTTACCAGTAGATTATACTGTTGTAAGGAAAATAAAAGAACTCTCATCAAGGAGTACTCATCAGACAGTCTTCCTAAATTCCTTCCTCTGCTTTGCATCACGTAACACTGTATCCACAGGGTCATCCCACTCCTCACTTTACTTTCAAGACTCTGTTTTTCCTCTCTGCTGGTTAGAGCCACTGTAAGGAATTCTACCAGGTCTTTGAAGACAGGAGGGTATTCACTGATAAGTAAAACAAGAAAGAAAAATTGAGTCAGTGATAACAAAAAAGCCAGCCTCCTGCTTTCTTATACAAACACGCACGTTCTATGCAAAAAAAGCATTCATAAACTTGCACATATGTACATGCAAATGTATATACACATACTTAGTGCTTCTGCTTATTAAATGTGAAGTTATTTTAGGAAAATTGTTACCAAGTCCCTGGGTCGGGGAGCAGCTAATGAATCTCCAGATGGTTAGCTCATGCTTTTTGCTGGAATAAAACTGACCTTGCTCTGCAAGAACAGATCCAAGGCTATCTGCAGACCCGAAAACTTGAAAACTCTTTGCCACTCTACCCTTGAAATCACATGGACCTTGACATCTTTTTTGGCTGATAATAAAAGTCCTGTGTAGTTAAGATTTGCAGTCTGACAAAATTATCAGCACCCAGATCTGCTACAATTTTTGCAGTTATATTACACTTTTGCTTAAAATTCATTATTTTATTCTTGAACATGTAGCATCTTTAAAACTTTTGAAGCATCTTATACAAAGTTCTGTGATCTCTCTATGATCATTCTATTTTCTGAAAGCTTTAGAATGTGTAATTATCTCTTAATTGTAAAACATCTTTCACTCTTATTGTACCACACTTTCTCAAATGAAGTAGGCCCAGAAAGAGGTAAAAACTAAGGAAAATGCTTCAGAAGAGAGCTGGTTCTCTTTAATATTTGGGTCTCGCGTTGTAGTTCAGGCTGGCCCTGAGCTCACTATGGTGCCCAGGCAAGCCGCCGCGAATTCAGCAATCCTGCTGTCCCTGCCTCCAGAGTGCTGGGATTACAGGCGTGAGCCACCACATCCGGCACTGTGGTATGCGGTGTTGATTGTTGGTGGGCGAGTCTCCACGCCCAGTATTATATGTGGTTACCGGGGATCGAACTCAGGACCTTGCACTTGCGAGGCAGGCGCCGGAACCACTGAGCTAACCCTCTGGGCCCCTTTAATATTTTATTTTAAAATAAAAGTGGGAAAGAAGTCAGAGACTGCTAAGTTAATCAGCTGTGATCTATTAATGTGTATCAATATGAAGTAGAATGTCCCAATTTTATTTTATCTAAGAGAAGCTCTTCAGTCTAAAAAGGAAGAGTAAGGACAAGTTTAGGGAAGAGAAAGTAGACCCTGAACCAAGAAAAGAAAGTATGATTAACAGCCAGAAGGAATGAATGAAATTTTGTGGCTCAGAAAATTACCAAGCTCTAGAAAATCTTAAGGCACTGAAGAGATTCAGAAAAGAAAGAGGACTGAGGAGCATGTGACTACAAACTCAGGACAGCCCATCAGTTAATAATTCATACATTAATAAATATTTTGACAGGGACTTAGCAGTATCAGACCATTTATGTTAAGCATCTTTATCCAGGAAACAGCACATAAAAGTTGTTCATCGTGGAGCTAAAATTCTAGCACTGAAGACAGAAATTGAACAAACAAGCAAATGTACAGTAATAGCTGACAGATGCAAAGAAGAAGGACAAAGCAGAGCACAGAAATAAGACATGCCTACAGAGAGGCAAAAGGTTCATATTTTAGATAGAATAATTAAGTATGAACTTTCTGAATAGGAAGCAATTTGACACAAATAATTGAGGTAATAGCCATGCAAAGATGGAGCAAAGAATATTCCAAGTGTAGGGAAATAGCTTTGAGTAAGAAAGGAGATTGGGGGCCAGAGATTTAGCTCAGTGGTTCCGGCACCTCCCTTGCAAGCGCAAGGTCCTGAGTTTGATCCCGGTAACCACATAGAATGCTGGGCGTGGTGATTCACGCCCACCAGCAATAAATAGCACATACCACAGTGCAGGGCGTGGTGGCTCACGCCTGTTATCCCAGCACTCCGGAGGCAGAGGCAGGAGGACTGCTGAGTTCGCTGCGGCTTGCCTGGGCTACATAGTGAGCTCAGGGCCAGCCTGAACTACAAAGCGAGACCCTGTCTCCAAAAATAAAAAAAAGAAAGGAGATTGGTGGGTTCAAGAAAGAAAAAGGAAGGTGGCACATACTTTAATGTATGTCTGTAGTAATGTTTTTAATATTTATATATCCCATAACATACCATTGTAATTACTATACACCATGAAAGTAAAAGTACATAAGTATACACAATTAAAAATTTAAAAAAAAAAACAGAAACAGAACAGATGACTAGAGGAGAGGAAGGAAGTAAAGAGGAAGCAGAAAGAGGAGGGAGGGGGTCAGATCACAGAAGGCACTGTGGACCATAGCAAAAAAAAAAAAAAGACTGAATTTTGTGTAAGTATAAATTGGAGGTTCCCAGAGAGTTTTGAATGTGGAAGCATCGTAATCTGATTTAAAATTGTACCCATGTGAATCATATAATGATCGAAGAATGGGGAGGAAATTTTGAGACAGCTCGAGAGGCTAGTCCACCAGCCCAGGAAAGAGACAAAGAGGCTTGAACCAGAGTGGTAGTGGTAGAGATGATATTATTTGAAAAACAACAGATGGGTCTGCATAGAGATTGCTTAAGGGAAAGGAGGTAAGGATAATATGCAGGTATTTGTTGAAGCAACTGGATGAGTCACTGGCCTGTTTAGTAACATGAAAAATTTAGGGGAGGAATTAGGAGTGGGGTAGTGGAAATTGAGATTATTAACTGTGCTGCATACTGCTAAAAGATCAAATCTTTGGCTGCATTAACAGATGTATAATAGGTAGAATGATTGACCTAATGACCCCCTTTGTGGCACTTGCCTCACCTCCTAGCCACTCTACTTGGGACCATATTCTAAGTGGCATATTGTCAAAGGGAATCTCATTTAGAGATGGGGTCCGGGAAGGAGAGTGGGCTCACACGACAAGTGCTTGAGGACCTGGGGGCCAGAGAAGAAAAGAGATTTTGCTTACAAAAAAAAAAAAAATCACATGACAGTAGTTTTTAAATATTTAAGGAACTTTAACTTGCCCAAAGTCTTGAACAAAGATGGGTGGAGCCTTTAAAATGCAGGGACTCTGTACAATTAGAAAGCTGTTTCAAAGAACTGGCCAAGCATTCATTGATCAGGAAGGTGCTTCCAGTATCAGGATGGGTGAGATGATATACAAGTCCCACTGGAAAGACTATGACTCTAGACCCATGAGCTTTCTGAAGAACCCTCCTTGATCTTTTAAAAAATCTCCTCTGCGGTATATCATTGAGATTCAAAATATATTTAGCAATTCAAACATTCTTGATGGAGATTCAAGCATGGCCAGAAGAACCATTTCAATTCTTTTAGGTCTTTGTATTACAGTGTATTCTGGGTAGGAGAGGTGATGAGAAATCTGTTCTCTGCAATCAAAGCTTAGATGAACTATTTAATAATTTATAATACACCAAGAATCATGATAACCAAGGAAAACACAGAACTCTAGTGAGTCATTTGGTAAATTACTTCTTCTCTGAAAATAGACTAGTGAGTGGGATCTCCTGGCAGAGTGAAAAGAGGGCAGACAGTCCAGTTCCATGCAAAACTCAGTAATCTTGAACAACTGTGTCTCAAATGGTGTAAGGATGAAATGTAGTAGTACACATAAAACACCTTACAAAGAAACTGGACTTTGACAAATTGTTGCCATTATTTTAGCACTATAATTATTTCCAAACATTAAATAATTTATATACATTGAACTCTTTCCTTTTTGGTTTAAGAAGCTGTAAGAAAGTCAGGAGTGGAGGCACATGCCTGTGCTCCCAGCTCTGGCAAGCTAAGGCAAAAGAATTGAAAGTTCGAGTCAAGCCTGGGCAATCTAACAACTCAAAGGAACTGTGGACTGTGGGCGGGGAAACAGCTCAGTGTAAAGGTCCTGAATTCTACCCTCAATACTAAAAGAAAAAGGAATGAGCAAAGAAGGAGGAGAAGGAGGAAAAGGAGCCATTGTTCCAGGAAGATGGGGTAGGGCTTTTAGGGCTTTCTTTCTTTTCATTATGTTTAGAGCATGGTTCTGAGGTTCCCTGGTGAGTCATTTATAAAATGAGAATGTAGAATGACCTTTCGGTTCTACCACTTCTCATAGCCAATTTTCTATGAGATTTACCACCACAGAGAATATCTCAAAATGTGTGAATGCTCCAAAATGGGACTTAATAAGAAATTTTGGTGAAAGTGTAGACTACGATATGATCATGTAGAAATAGCTCCTCTTTATACTAGTTATAAAATACCATGAAAAATTTCAACATTTATAAAAGCAAAATCCATAAAATACTTAAAAATAATTCTAGTAAGGCTGGGCGTGGTGGCTCACACCTGTAATCCCAGCACTCGGGAGGCAGAGGCAGGAGGATTGCTGAGTTCAAGGCTTGCCTGGGCTACATAGTGAGCTCAGGGCCAGCCTGAACTACAAAGCGAGACCCTGTCTCAAAATAATAATAATAATAATAATAATAATAATAATAATTCTAGTAAGACACAGAAAAGTTCTACATAAGAATAACATTTCAAAATGTTCCTGAAAACCATACACTAGTTGTGAACAATTTACAGACATAATATTCTCAAATGGCAAAACTAAATGCAGTAATCATATTAATTTTTGGCAAATTCACTTATTTTAAAGCATATCTAATAAAACATCCAATAGTATTTTTCTCTTTTTATAATACCTGAAAAATGTATTCCAAAAGTATACATGGAAGAATACTTACAAAAAAATCTATTTCAAATGATAATAGAAATGAGAAAAGGTTGATTATAATACTGAAGACTATATATTTTACTACAAGCAAAACCTAAGTTCTCAATGTACTCAAGAGTAAAATATACAAAGGAAAAGGTGATACTTATCAGCTCTCTAGCAGGAAAGAAAAAAGAGGGAAGGAAGGAAGGAAGGAGGGAAGTAGGGTGGGAGGGAGGGAAGGGGAAACAAAGGAAAAAGTTCAGAGGATCATGGAAATAGTGATTATTTAAACATAAAATGTTTTCATTATTATCTTAAAAAGTGCATAAAACAGAAAGAATATCTTCAAGAATATGACAAAGTTTTAATATCCATTATATAAAAAGCTCATATACAGCTTGCTTAGTCTAGGTTTCTAAGAAGCAGAAGTTAAAAAAGATTAAAATGGAGGATTGCAGACAATATGATTCTAAACTTAGAAGGCTCTAAAAACTTCGTCAAAAACTTTTTAGAGCTGATGAGCAAATTCAGCAGAGTAGTGCTGTAAAAAAAAATCAACACTAAAAAAATCAATACCTTTTCTATATTCCAATAGTGAACTAGTTGAGAAAGAAATCAAGCAGGAAAGTTTTATTCACAATAGCTTCAAAAAATGTCTAGGAATAAACCAAAATAACTACAAGGGTAAAAGATCTCTACAATGAACATTACAGAACACTGAAGAAGGAAATGGAAGAAGACACTAGAAGTTGGAAAAACCTCCCATGTTCATGGATTGGCAGGATTATTGTTAAAGTGACCGTTTTACTGAAAGCTCTCTACAGATTCAATACAATACCCAACACAATTCTCATGGTATTCTTCACAGAACTAGAAAAACAATTTTAAAATTCATGTGGAAACATGAAAGATCCAGAAAAACCGAAGCAATTCTAAGCAAAAGGAGCAAGGATGGAGGCATCACAATACCCAATTTCAAATTATACTATAGAGGCATAGTAACAGAAATAACATGGTACCTGAACAAAAATAGACGCAGACCAGTGGAACACAGAACATGAAATAAGCCTATGTAGCCACAACAATAAGATTCTTTTTTTTAGTTTATTTTTATCTTTATTGGTACATTGTATATACATGTTGTGATCACACTCAATATTGAGAATTTGTACCAGTGTAAGACACAATTTAAATCCCATTTTTCCCATTCCCCTACTCACCACACAACCCCCACCCTCTAAATACATAAGCTTTGTTTCCCTTTTTAAATTACCATCACATTTTTTCTTTACCCCTCATTACTCACCCCTCCACCACATTTTCCTTTGAATATTTTTATTTCACAATATCTATCATACAGTGAAGAACTCATTAACATCTTCAGTTGCTCATACCAGAGAACAGATATGATATTTTCACATCTGTGACTTATTTATTTCACTCATGAGTATGAAGAACACTGGAGATAGCCTCTTTAGCAAATGGTGAAATAGGAAAACTGGATATCCTTAAGTACAAGACTGAAACTGAATCTCTATCTCTCACATTGTACAAAAGTCAATTCAAAGAGCATCAAGGACATAAGAATAAGACCTAATACTTTGAAACTGATAGAAGAAAACATAGAAGAAACACTTCAAATCATAGCCACAGGCAAAGACTTGCTGACTAGGCTTCTTCTAATAGTACAAGAAATAATAATAAAAATGAACTAACCAGGGTGGGTAGGGATGTGGGTAAAAATGAGAATTAACTTGTGTCATATACTGATACGAATTCCCCGATGTTGTGTGTGATTGTGAGCTGTATATAAAATGTACCAATAAGGAATTCAATTTTAAAAAATGAACCAACCAAACTATATCAAATTAAAATTTCTCTATGGCAAGGATTTACATTCTCACTAGTGATGTAAAATCCTACATTACCAGTGAGAATGTAAATTTAGTTATCCCTGATACCTAAATATGATCCTGTTCTTGTCACCTGTCCTCTGTCCATCCACTCCTGCCCACGATCCCGTGAGCATCTCTTAACACTATTCCCAGTATGTTAAATGTCTGAGGCCAACGAGTGTACCAATTGCCCCGATCCAATCACTACACATTGTATACATGTACTGAAATATTGTACTGCACCCCATAAAATGTAAATTTATTGCATCTATTAAAAGTAATTTTAACACATTAGGGAAACAATAACTACAAATATGTATGGATATAGAAAACCTGTGGTCAGAAGCATTCAACATTTTAATAATTATTATGAAGAAATATGAAAATTTTACACAATTGCTCTATTCTTTTCTTTGTATTTTTCAAAAAAAAGGGTATCAGAATCATCTATTATTTATGTTTAAACTATAAGGACTTTTTTGTTAAGAATAGGGATAGTTTGGGGCTGGGGATTTAGCTCAGTGGTACCACGCCTATCGTGGAAGCACAAGGGCCCAAGTTTGATCCCAGTGCCACCAAAAAAAAATAAAAATAAAAATAGGGATAGTTTATTAAGAGAAAGAGAGCTTCTGTCTGTGAGGCATAGAAGGGAGACCTGAAGGTGGGTTGCCCGCCGACCCAGCTTCTCACTGGAAATCATGGTAGGCCTTTCCACAAGAAAGAGCTAAAAATGTGCCAAAGGCAGCAAGTTTATATGAGAATTACAAAACTAAGAAAACCAGACTTCTACTTTCGGAGACATAGGAGTCAAGATAATACAGGCTATCAAATGTGCTCTTGAGACTTCCTACTTTCTGCACAGTGCTTCTTCACAAGAGGCAAAGATAACTGTGAGTAGAAAAAGCAACTGACTCAGCTCCATGTCCGCAGTCACCTTCCACTCACATCTAAGTCAAAGGAAGTGACAAGTCGCTTTCAGTAAATCATCCCATATCCTCGAAATCCAGAGTCCTGTTGCTAGAGAAGGATGCCCAGTGCAGTAGGATAGACCTCAATGTGTCTTCTTCCTTCAGTTTCCACAAGCTCATGAAGTCACTCATGATCTCCACTGGCTCTCCCATTTATGCTCAGGAAAAGATAGAAAAGTGGGAAATTCGCTGTTGCTTATATAGTTCCTTCTCATCCTCTCCTCTTCTAGCTGCACATTAAGCCTCAGAGTCACATTTCTCCTCCTTTAGAGGAAACTCACAACACCAAAGCCACAGCCACAGCCACAGCCACAGCCACAGCCACAGAAGATAAATAGCAGGTCTACTTGGTTTGGAGACTTTCCTGTTTAGTGGTTGGTTGGCTACTGCCACAATTTTAATAACCTAGCTTTAATAACCTCCAGAGTACACACTTCAAAGAGATGCAGTATTTTACAAATTGAGCAAATGGACAGTGAAACTCTTCTTTCCTTCCTTTTTTTAACCAAGAGGAAGATCATTAGAAACAGATACAAGATCTTTCTTGCAAAATGTCCTGTCTAGTTTTCACCACAGTTTTTTTCCAAGGACTCTTCATGCATTTGACAAGGAAGAACCTAATTTAAAACCAGGTTTGGAGAGTAGAAAAGAGAAGAGGAAATTCACCATTCCATGAACAAAAGCTTGTGAACAAGCCTTCAAGCTCATGTACTGTTCTGGTGGCTTGCCTCTGAAACTCCATTTCCAAATGACTTCTGACCACATTACTCAATACAACCTCCCACCACATCCCTCCAGCTCATTCCAGTTTGTCAGGACATCTCTGCTTTAAAGTCTGCCTCTCTCCTAAAGGTCTACTTCACTGTTTCTTGGATTTGACAAGAGTATCTTGGTCTTCCCCAAAAACCTTTTCCTTAGGAGGCAGTCAGTCCATTTTAGCGAACTTCACAGCACTGCAGCAGGGGTGGCAAGGCCGCAAATCTCTCGCAGAGGTCTGTTCTGAATTTGTGTTCTATTCTATGTGTATCCTTCCTTTGTTCTGTCCTCTGCAGCAGATGGAAAGCAATCATCTTGCCTGAAATGTATCTATAGCCAAGGCTCCATGTAAATTACAGAGAGAGATGACAAATTTCATGGCCTGGTTATGGTAAAAATGGCAAATTTCACAGTTTGTCATGGATTAATAGAAAGGGAAAACAAACACAAATGAAGTCATCCTGATTGTTAGAAATAATTCCAGAGTGACTATTTGATGAATTTAAACAATGTGATGGAATTCTGGCCAGCCAATATGTGACCCATGATTTGAAATTTAATAAAAGACCTTGTAGTTTTATACTCAGACATCCCCATACTAAAGTTTGAATCCAAACACACTTACACTACAGCCTGAGCTCATAACAAGAAAGCCTCAAATTCCAAAGACCTGAGTTTACCCTCTTTCACAGAAAATAATAAAGCATCCGTGAAATGTTTTCATGATGAACCACAGACTGTGGATTTTTTGGGTCATTGGTGACATCATGATATATGAAGAGATTTATCTACATGTTTGGAAATGTTACACAGCTTAGTCAGTCCACCTGGAAAATATCTTTAAAAGATTAAGGCACTGAGCCCATCTTCATAGTTCATTCTCTTTACTTCTAGTTTCAAACTTTATTCTGTCTTTTCTCATTCTCAGATACTACTGTAATCTTGTGAAAAACGTGTTGACCAAGGCTTCATTCACCATGGGATTCTTAGGAGGGCCTTAAGAAAGAATTGAATAATCCATCATCATCTTTTTAAACTCAGATTCTGTAGCCAGGGCTTTAGTCCTGGCATTCCTGTGGCTTTGGTAACCATTTCTCCACATTGTCTAAAATCCTTCAAAAGAATTCCTGGTTGTTACCGAGCCTGAGCAGCATTTTGCACTGTACCTCATTTCTTTGTCTGTATTTGCTTATGATCCATGTATTTCTTATGTCATTCTATAGCATTTGTGCTTAAAGAATGAATGAAACAAATTTTAAGATTAAAGTGGAATTACACATAGCCACGTGATTCACTAGAACTAATAATTTCAGATTGTCTCATACTTGTCAGTCCAATCAAGTTGACCATAAAAATTTAATCTGAATAATCCTTTTTAATCACTTTGAATTCCTCTATAAAAATAAGACTCCCAACAAAAATGTTGAAGCTAACACCTGTCCAGATAAACAGAGGTAGGAAGAAAAGAAAAATGGTAGTAATAGATGCCTTTGAGCACTAAAGGTTCAAGGACTGTCCAGAGCTCTGAGATAGAAGAGTTGCAGAGCTTTCTGAGGGCTGGTAAAAAGAAATATCTTTCCAATGCCCCAACAAAGAAAACATAGCTCATTTCTATCTTGGAGTAATCACATTTGGTTTATCATCGGTTTTGAAAATCAAGACTAGCTCGTAAGAAATTGGAAACATAGCAAAGGATAGCTCAATAATGATGTCTTTTCTCCCCTCCCCCTCTCTGTTGAGAGGTTTTCAGTTATATAGAAAGACAACAGAATGACTTTTGCTTCACCTTCACACCCATCAGTGCTTATGTAACAGCCTGCCTCATACTCTCACCTGCTTATATGTCATCGTCTAATGTTTATCTGTGTGGCTTACACAATTAGACTGTAAGTTCCCTTAGGGTAGAGTCTTCATCCTGTTTTTATCTATCCCCAGAGCCTGAGAAAAATTCAGGCCCACACCTTCTAACTGGCTTGGGAGGCAATCCTAAACCTCATTTCAAGGCCATCCACTGCACAGCTTGCTAATTTAGTTGTAGTCTTTTGCAACAGGTCTCTCTAAATCACTGCTAAGGATTCAAGTCTCTAGAGCTCCCCAGAACATGCCCACTTAATATTCCCAGCACTGCCATCAAAAACAGTTTCGTATGCAAATATACCCACTCAGCTTTCTGATCATAGAAACTCTGCATTAGGGAAAGGCTGCTGGAACATCTGGTGTCCCATCAAGTTCCAAATATCACCATCAGTAAAGAGCAAGCGAGGATATAGGCACTAGCCTCTGGCTGAGCCCTTATTCCACCCTGCTGATAGAATCTGAGGAGTACTTTCATTTGCTCTAGGTCTGTGAAAACTTATGTAAGTCCCGGGAAGTTAGGTAGAACTTAAATCTAAACTTCTGTAAGGTTAGTGGTGCTCAGAAAATGATGAAGCATAGATCCCAGTTCTTTTGTTTGTTTGTTTGTTTTTTGTTTTGTTTTTTGAGACAGGGTCTCGCTTTGTAGTTCAGGCTGGCCCTGAGCTCACTATGTAGCTCCGGCAAGCCTCGAACTCAGCAATCCTTGTGCCTCTGCCTCCTGAGTGCTGGGATTACAGGCATGAGCCACCACACCCGGCTAGATCCCAATTCTTTACTCTCTTCCAGTTTGGAGTAATATGAGGGTAGAGGATCTGGAGAGAAATCACAGTACTGTGCAGTGCTTCTAGAGGAAAGAAAAAAAAAAACTTTTAAAGTCTGAGTTTGAGAAAAGTTGCAAGTTGAGTGAAAAACTGATACCTAACAAATCCAAAGCAGACCTGGAATCAGTGGCTAAAGCCAGACAGTTAACAGGAATAGTATACAGACTCAGACCAAGAAGCTGAAACCTGGTGGATTACAAATAAAAATCTGTTATCAGTGGGCTACAGTCTAAACAGTGACCTTTTTTGTTTATCTCCTTCCAGATAGTGGTTTAAATCAAATGCTTAGTTAAAATCATGAAGTTTAGGGAACAAAAGAAAATGTATAATATCTCTTCTTTGTATTTATTTCATCTTATAGAAAAATCACGGTGCTTCCTTAACTTACCCAGTAGAAAGTTTATTTTCAATATGGATATTCTTGAGGTTGGAGGTTGACTCCCTCAGCCACTCTACTTGACCCTATCCAGAATACTAAGTTTCATTGACATCTCTGGGACCCTTAAGTTTCATAGCTGCATAAGAGGCAGGGCTTGCTTGTTCTTCTTAAGCTGGATATCAGTGAGAATGGTAAATATATAGTGAGCACACTTAAATTGCAGCCATTAAAGTTGAAAGATAATAACAAGAAAAATAGCCCAAGAGTTTATTCAGGTTTTTCCTCCTCTGTCTAATACCTGACAGGTATATCTCACAGCATTTTGCTCTTCAGTTTGTGAGCCTTTCCAACTGACCTAAAATGTCAGAGTACAAGTTAGTGATTAAGAACATAAACTATGAGGTTAGATTTATTTACATCCCATAAAACGGACCTGAATTCACCATTTATAAGCTCTGGGTCTTTCAGAAAACTACTTAATGTCTTTAAGGCTAAGATTTTCAATTTTGCAAATGGATAGTCTTCAAAATGTAGATATGAGTCAGGTAATAAATGCCAGTCATGCTGCTGCTGCTGCCGGTTCAGTTTCTTAACCTAATACCAGCTAATTTTTTACTGGTGTAGGCCAACAGCTCTGCTCCAGGCAAGACGAAAAGAGTCAGGTTTACCTAGTAAACGGTGCAGCCCTTCACTGAATCTGCTCCATCTAACTAGGAAAGAGCAAAGAGAACAGAGAATCTTGTGGGAGATTTTAAAGTGTAAGAATTTATTTACATTCCATTGACCAGAACCAGCCTCAGGGCTCCACTTGGGTTTGCTAGGACTCAGGAATTTGCCCAGGAAGGGGTGGGGAAGCAGAGACTGGTGAGCACAGGCAAGATCTTCCTTAGTTTCTGGGAGAGTATTTGATTTGGTCATTGCCCAAGATTTGTAGAACTGGGCATGGGGGTCCTGAACACAAAATCAGCTTATGAACCAATGGATCTAGAGTTGTAGTAGAGATTAGGAGAAAACAATTTTGTTAATAAGGTTTGAATAAAGCCATTTAGTAGGTATGTTCAACATCATCTCCTGCTTTTCTCAATAAATGAGGGTAAGAACATTACTTCAGTCCAACCCTATAAGGCATAAAATCCTAGAAGTCTTTGCAAAGACATTTTCAAAGGCTACAGACACCACTATAAATTGGGATAATCAGGAGAGTTTTCAAAGACAGAAGAGTTAAATTCTCAGATAGGCAGATAATGAGACAATGGTATAAGGATGAAAAGTTTATATTCTTTTTAGCCAGATTTGCCACATTATTATCAAAGAAGACAATAAAAATTAAAGAAGGAAAGGTATTAAAATGTTTTCATTACTGGGTAAAAATAACACTGATGAAAACAGAAAAGATTATCTTCATTTCAAAACAATTATAATTTTTTTCTGCCATCTACATTCAAAAATGATAGCACTCTCAGCTTCTGGTTCTGAACTTAATGTTTGCAGGTACAAGAAAACATAAAAGTCATAAGTGGAAAATTATTTAAGAGAATCTCTGGTCTCTTAACTACAGACTGAGAGTCCCATGAGACAGGTGCTTTCAGTTTTAAATTAATAAGTAAGAAAATACAGAGTGTAAGTAGTGTGAGAAGGACTGGCCTGTAGAGGAAATGAAATAATCAGAAAATAGTAGTGCTTGCATATTTTCTTCTAATGTATTAAAAATTGTAAGAGTTCACCATCAACTTTAAACTAAATCTTGTTGCATGAGAGCTTTGCATGCCAGAGTATCAGTGTTTCATTCCCTAAGAATATTGCATGCATATTATAAAAATAAAATTTAACCTATGATAGTTTCTATACCTACAGATCTTCATCATTCAAGAGACTCTTTCTCAATTATTAGAGGTTGTACTGATGAATGAAAATGTAATTCTGTTAAGAAGCACCTGATAACAGGGAAAGTAGGAAAGAGTTGATATGTACATATTACTCAGTTGTTATATTTATTATATTTTATTTCAATTAGCTTTTTGTTTATGTTAAAACATGATCATAGGTAATGAAATTTAATTAACTTTTATAGGTCTAGTCCAACAAATAATGTATCCTATTTTAATGCATTTCTGAGAGCATTACCCTCCTCTGTAATATAAATTATCCGTTACTAAAACAACTTATTTCCTGTAAAACCATTTCTTCATCCTGAAAGTTCCAATTCTTATAATGTTTCCTCCTGTGCTGTTATTTATCTTTTGCTTCTCAGCCTCACACTGTATCCTATACTCTGCTGTATTGCTTGGGCTAGAAGCCTACAGACCATGTTTCCCAGAAACTTGTTATATTCTCCCAGCTGGTAAGACTGTTGGAAGATGTAGAAATGGAAGAAAATACAGAAGTAATGTTGTTTTTCTGTTTCTGCTTTCAATAGCAAAAAGGCTGCTAGGGATTTCTAGGGTCATGGCGGCACAGGCAGAGCCATCTCACCCCCGCAGGAGGCAGCCTCTTGTGCAGTCTGGTTACAAGTGAGGGAGCAGATTTAAATCGCTGGGCTCCATTACTAGGGCGCCAGCAGATCCCGTTTTCCTTTAGCTCAGATTCAAGGTCTTGAGATCATTCGTGACTACTGCCTTTTGTCACAACTTGGCAGTGACCTTTTTCTTCTCAGAGTGGCTTATACACATATATTCTTTCTTTCCCATCCTACCTTACCCAGTTTTATTTCACTCCTCAATGCGTGGGCCCCTGCAATATTCTCTCTGACACTGATCTTCAAAGAAATACGAGTTTAAATTTGAGTTCTTCCTGTTATTGGCTGTGTGATCTTAAGCCAGTTATTTAACTTGGAAAGATCCGATTTCCTCATTTATGTTAATGATAAAAAAATTTGATAACAGCTACTGTATACCTGATATACACGTTGGCTTTGCTAAACACTGTACACACGCACACACACACCGTTTTAATCCTGACAGTAACAACTTGAGCTATGCATTACTATTGTTTTTATTTTTTACATGTGAGAAAACTAAAGTTTAAAAGGGTTAAGTAATTTTCTTGAGATCTCATTGCCAATTAATGGAAGAGGTGGAAAGCAGAGCCCAAGAATCTCTGATTTCAAAGACTAATCTCTCAAGTGTAAATTAAGATCATAATATAGATATATAAAGTTATTTAATGATTAAATGAGATTCATAAAGCCCTTATCATAGGTCAAGCACATAATAAACATTCAATGAATGGTTGATTTTACAGCTAGAAGGGCTATAATATTCTTTATATATGTTATATAATGTTACAGTGATCCAACATTTTAGCCCCAATATTAGATGTTTATACCCTCAGAAACATAAGAGTTAATGAAAAATTAGGATTTGCCTTTTAGCCTTCTTGCTAAAATAACCACTTAGTGATCAGATATCTCTATACATGTGTAGTTTATTCATCTCTACAGTCTTACAGTAAGGCTAAATCTCCCTCTTGACCTCAAGAACACACTTCTCTTATATTTTAGGAGATAGCTACTCCTACCTCTTGAATAGCTGATGGGGATTTTCTTGGTTTTTAAAACTTAAAAACCCAAACAAAACAAGTCCAGTTTACTTCCAAAAGTGGTTGGAGAAAGAAGAAGTCTCTATTACCATGAAACTTTGCTGTTTTTTCTACTTAATTAACTCCAATAATTTTTAAGAAAGAACATTTCAATACATTTTTCTGACAGGTAAGAAATTAACTACATACCAGAAGCTATTGAATTCAACTTTAACGGTATCAATAAACATTTCTGATTAAATTATGAAATTGATTTTATAATTTTGACCATTATGTTTTTACATCAATATCATCATATGACAGTAAATGTAGTTACTGCTGCTTTATTGATCTCGGACATGGCACTCTAAAGTACTCATTTGACTATATTACAAAATCAAACTTGATTTCCTGTAGTACCGCAGTAACTTCAGGTCATAATCTAGTCTGAAGAATCAAAATAGATGAATTATTCAGTTATTAAAAGATATATTTTCCCTTGGAGGGAAAGGAACACTTTAGTCAAGTCATCCTTAGTGGTTGTGTTATAGGCTATTTCTCCATGTGGGATTACTTTGTGTGAGTCTCACATAAGCATACCACCCCCTCTCGGCTTGTGTGTTAGCAATTGTGTTTCTGGTGAATAAGAGGAAGAAACGTTGGTCCTTTCTATATAAGATTTCAACACAATTACAACTTGTCCATGACGTAAAACCCATCTCTTGGTCTCACCAGGACAACCCATCAAAATAATACTAGTACATGGAGTCATTGTGCTCCCTAGAAAAGCAACATGTCTTACATGGCTTTTACTAGATAAATTCCAAAGGCAACCCAAAATATTATGCATCAAGCTAGTACAAAATTGTGACTGCTCATCCTAGAACTCCAGCATTCCTGGGTAAGCCTACATAAAGACATGTAATATCTGCCAATACTTTTTCACTAAAGAGCTGATTTCAAGTATATGACTTTGCAGTCCTAAAGTCATTTCCTGTAGGACCCAGGAACTCTTCCAAATTGGTGTGTCTACTGCTAGGTAAATGAGAACAACACCTGGGTCATTAATGTATTCATTAGAGAAGTTACAGCTATTTAAAATAGTACTGGAACTACATTCCAAGTTCCCAGCCCAGAATTTCTTTCTCATTTTAAGTACACTATGATTGTAATTTTTGATATCACTGATGAGCTTAGAGGTAAAAGTACCAAACCCAAAGTAAATTATACTCATCCCAGAACCAAACATATCAGCTCATACCAGAGAAGGTCTGAAACTGGATTTCTGGGATGGTTTGTCTGGTCATCTCCCTCCTTCTGTAAAATTGGGATCCTATATAAAGACTACTAGAAAAGAAAAGAAAAGAAGAAAGAAGGAAGGAAGTCTTAAATCCATTTTACAAATGGCTGAGTTAAATTTATTCACAATAATTTAAGGTACCTAAAAGATAAATATGCTTTTATTGTGAGAATCTATGTGTTTTTTCCCTAGTTTTGAATTTGGAGGTTCAGATAATATCCTCCCTTTCTTCTCTTAAATTAGCAATTGCTAAGTTTATCTTCTTGAAAGGAGCTTTGTTCTGTGCTCAACATTTAACACCAATGAAATTAAAATTCCAAATAATAGGCTTCTAATAAAAGGCTTCCCAGAATCTTTGAGTTGAAAATACCCATAAGCCTTGCCTCATTCGGTCATTTTTAATGCAGGAATGCCCTGTCCATCAGCCTCATTACCCAGGCTGATCCAACAACTCCAGGGCCAAGTGCCCTTTCCTTAGTGAAATGGGTCATTTCTTTTATAGATAATAATTAGAACTAGAAGTTTTTCCTGAAAACACTGAATATTTACTGGTTGATTTGATACCTCTAACAAATTTATGAAAATATCACTTTAGTACAAAGGAAACTAGTTTTAGATATCAGTCACTTTTGTTATCAAAATATCTTCCTGGTTTAGTTTGTACAGGATAAGCACATCTCTGTTAGGAAAGATATTTGCAGAAATCTTGAAAGAAGCAAAGCAATAGAACAGTGGGAATCTAGTTTTAGAAAAGAAATTTATTATAATTATTGTGTTTCTATACAATAAGAGACTTGAAAGTGCACTGTATTAGTAGAGTATGACAGTACTTGTTGCCTTGATATAATCATAGACAATATTTTAAGTGGGACAATACCTATTCATTTCCTTTCAATAGTCATTTACTGAATGAGTCAGGTCTTGAGATAGAAATTATTCCAATGACTTCTTTGTTAAGGAACTTGTATTCTTCATGGAATAAGTTCTGAGTGAAGATTTGGATTTTAACCCCACTGTTAATTTTGTAGGAAGACATCCCACTCCTCCAATCTGAGTCTGACATTTTTCAGCTGGTGTCAATCTCGATTGCAGTTTGCAGGCTATGGAAACTGTATATCCTATAACACTCGGGTGGCCAGTTTGAGGACAAACATGTAACAGATGAATGACTATATATATTGGATATTGTTAGTGACTTGGAACAGTTCAAGGAATCCTTACATTGCCATAAACTATATTCCATACCCTGCCTGCTCCAATATCCTTTCAGTAATTTAGCACCATGAGAAAAATCTTAATTCAGATACAGTTAAATGGCATTCAGAGTGTGATTCTTTGAAGTTAATTCTATTGCTGACAAAAGAAAAGTTTGGCCCTTCAGAAATCATGAGTGACATTTTTTTTTCAATACTGGGAATTTGACCCACCGCTTTTTCATTGAGCTATAGCCCCAAATCTTTTATAAGTGCTTTATTGACCTTTGAGACAGGCTCTCACCAAGTTGACAAATTGCCTAGGATACACTTAAACTTGCGGCCCTCCTGCCTCAGCTTCCTGTAGTGCTGGATTCACAACAGCTCTATTCTTTAGCTGTCACTACACAGAGGTTGACCCAAGGATAGGAAAAGGTGGCAGAAGATTCTCATGAAGATTCAGCGGCACCCACGGGTGGCCCAAACACACATTTCTTCAACACTGTTCAAAAGTTTCAGTCTTGTAAAAATAAACACTGGCATTAGCCCTAGACCTCAGAGCCTGAGTTCAACTTAGAAAGCAATAAGACTTTTTATTTTCCTTCCTCTTTAACTGCATTTTAACTCTTGTTGTTTTAGAAATTTTAAACTATTTATTTTCATTTTAAACCAAATTCTTTAATAGTGACACTTCAGATCCACCTTTGCAGATTAAAATGACATAATATGTTAAAATCTTTTTAATTGTTTCTATGCTGCTCCTATGGTGATAAGAACAAACAATGAGCATGGAGGCATTGAGAGCTCATTCCAGAAAGTGTGTAACAAAACTTAGCTTGGATTGTTCTCATCCAAACTTACAAGAACTAAAATGGAAACTCTAAAAATTTCCACCTACAATTTAGGTTATACTTGATTTATACAATACAGATTCACCATAGCTATGGGAATAGAACTGAGCACAAAGTAATGAGAGTAATGTTTGATACACATTTCTGTGAAAGGTCAGACAGTTGAAATTTTAGGCCTTGCAGGTCATATATTTTTACTGCAACCATTTGACTTTGTCATTATAGCAGGGAAGTAGGCACAATAATATGTAAACAAATGTGTGAATAAGTTTTGACAAAATTTTATTTAAGTCACTGAAGTTTGGATTTCATGTAAGTTTTCCATCTCATAAAATATTATTTTTCCCTTTGTTATTTTTTCTCATTGAAAATCATGGCTTAGTAAACTGGATTTGAATGGTAGAAATTCATCTGTCCCTTCTTAAAGATATATAGTCATTTTAGGAAGTAATTGAAGGGAAAAGGCCACTATCTTCAGTAAAATAAAATGTATAATCTTTGATATAAAAATAGGTTGCTCTGAAAGAAGGGCCTCATCAGACCACTCAGATCTTTTTCTTACAACTGAGATTCAGCTCTCCTCAGTGTTCCCAATGCATTAACCCTCAAGGAGGAAAATGAATTTCTTTTCTCTGACTACTCTGTCTCATGCATGTGCACTTAGCCTTCCTATGAGTTCCTTGTAGCACAGCTGATGTGAAGCATAAGAATTTAAACAAGAGTTTACTAATGGCTTGTGGATGATCAAAGAGAAATAAACTTAGAGACCAGAAAATGGGATTTCATGAGTTAAGTTCAATTAGCAGCTCTTCCTTAATTTGACCACAAGGAAACCTGTACATGGCTGAGACCACCTCCCACTTCTGCTGGGAGACTGAGCAGTGCTTCTGCATTTTCTGAAATGGAAGATTGAAAAACATAAATCACCCCCCCCCACACACACACATACACACACACACACACACACACAAACACTGCACTTGAGATCAACACTGCACCCAAGATTTTCAGGTCTTTTATTGGAGAATTCTTACCTTTTTCAGAAGAATAAAGTCCAGGATGTATACATTCTTTGGATGATAAATCATTCTGGTCCATTCCAAAAAGCTCAAATTTGGAGAGGTGAAGGAAAGAGAAGTAGAATTTGAAATGAGATAAAGAGAGGAAGAGTTTACTGTCTTCACTGAAAGCAAACTAAGAAAAAATGGCTCAGATGTACAGGGAACTCTTTTCAGTACAATGATAGAACAGAAAGGCTATAAGTTTGAATATGGTAAAATTTTCTGATAGAACTGAGGATACTTCCAGATTGTCCCAGTTTATGACAGTTTAGAAACAGGTACCAAGAGACCAGGATACAATCTGGGTAACATATTGATTTTTTTCCAACTTTGAGAACATAGATGACAGAATATAGCATTGAAATAAGAACATGTTGCAATAAAGCCATTGGTAGTGTTGTAATGTGATATTTCCTTTTTTAGCTATAAAAATATAAAAATGGTGCTAAGTACAAACACTAATAAGATGTTTCAGCTTTACTGAGTTATGTGGAATAGCAAGGAAGGTAGGGAGAAAGGGTATGTGAGAGATTTGTGGGATGACCATGAGCAAGTCCATCTCTCTTTAAAATGAGAAACGAAATATTTCCCAGAGCTTAATAAGGATCAAATGAAATCCTAGAGGTGAAAGGGCCATGAAAAGTATAAAAGACACCTACGAATGGAAGGCATTACTGTTAGCCAGATGCATCACAGACCCAGCAACATAAGGTAGCCTCGAGCTCTTGGGCAAACAGCAGCCTCACAGGTGTGTTGAGTAAGGGTTGATGTTGCATTTTGATAAACCCATGTGAAGCCCTTGTGTCATGTAACACAATGTAATACACCAAGACAGAGCCCCTGCAGCCAGACTGAGCCTTTGGTTTCATGCTGCTGTGATGGTGTTTTTCATTAATTTCACTGACCTGTACAGATCCTCATCTCAGGAATAAGAGCAGGGGAATCCATAAGGATGGAAGACAGGAGAAATTGAGATGCTAAAGCAAAAGGATGTTAACTTTTGCAAAAGGATAAATTATAGGGCCAGAGATTTAGCTCAGTGGTTCTAGTGCCTGCCTAACAAACCCAAGGTCCCTGGTTCAATCCCTGGTAACCACACATACAACAATATCGGGTGTGGTGACTCACACCCACCAGCAATCAGTACCACATACCACAATGCCAGGTGTGGTGGCTCACACCTATAATCCCAGCACTCAGGAGGCAGAGGCAGAGGCATGAGGATTGCTGAGTTCCAGGTTTTCCTGGGCTATAGAGTGAGCTCAGGGCTAGCCTGGACTACAAAAGCGAGACCCTGTCTCAAAAACAAACAAAAAAGAATAAACTATAAACCAAGATCAAAACCACAAGGTCAGTTGAATAAGCAGGACATTGGAATCTGCCAAAGCATATAAAGAAACAGACAAGAACTTTGAGGGAATGGTTTTGTTGTTTGGTTCGATCCCCAAGGGCTTTCTGCCTTGTTACCAATTTTTACTATGGTTGATATCTTTTTTGTTTTTATTGTGTAAGTAAAATAAAAAGGAAAATCTAATTTACTTGCGAATGTGTAATACAACTCATTAGAAAAGACAGGAGTGACGGAGAACTATGCTTTGAACACTGTTTTACTAAGGACATTATTACAGATATTTAAAAAGAAATAGGGAGACTCCTTGCAAAGAAAACACTAACACAAGACCAAAGCAAGCACAGAGCCCTGGTCTGGACTTGTTTCGTTTGAAAAGTAGCATTCAATTCAGCATGACTCGCAAGATAACCAGGCAAATGATTCATAAGGCTCGTAACTCAGCAGGTGTATTGCTGTGCACCCCGCCAAGAACTATTCACGACTCATTTCAAGCTGTGACTTTCTCTGTGTGGCGAGAACAAGAGAGGAAGATCAGGCATTCTGATTTCCTCCTGGGGGTGCGCCTCGCCTTAGCCTGTTCCATTCCACTCAGGCCATATTTATGAAACACAGCCTGGGCTACGACAGGACATGGGCTGCTAGACTGAAGGTGCAGGTCAGGCATGAAGGGGCCGAAAAGAAAAGAAGAAATTCTTCCTGCATTCAAAAAAGGTGATCCAATTAGGAAAAACTGGTTTGTCTTCATAAAAAAAAAATCTATACAACTGCATTTCAGGGTACACCAATACAAATCTAAACCAAGGTCACCAGATGAAAAGAAATACAGACTAAATATACATCTTGCCGTGAATCAAATGTATGCAGCAAAGGTGAAATCTGAGAGAAGAATGAGGAAGCATTCCAAAGGGACTGTGCCCCGAGGGGTGGAGGCCCGGGGATGAGTGCACCTCTCAGAAAGTCCGAGACAGAGTAACTGATGCACTGTGAGTTCCCATTCCCGCGTATATGAAGAACCTAAATGACCTGAAAAAGTGGTGTCAAAGAAAAGTGTCCTAAAGAGGAAAAGTGTTACTTCTAGAGCAAGCTGGTCTGGCTTAGCCTAGGAAGTCCCTGTGGTTTCCTCAGAGAGCCTCATTCACTCCATCAGTAACCGATGTGCACAGGAGACAGGCGGGCACAGGAAAAGAGAACAGGCAGCAATTGCCCCCCAAGAGGCAGGAGCATCCCTGGGAGTCTGAGCAGATCTCTGAGAGGAAGGAAGGGAGTCACTCCCAGCTAGTGAGAAGTCAGGCTTCCTAGAGAAGAAAGCCAATGTCAAGCTCTTCCTCGATCAGGAAATAGAGATCTAAAATGCTTGGCACTGCCCATTTCTGCATCAACACATATTTCTTGAGGCACTATACACAAAAGACAGGAAGAGAAAGCTAAGCTTTGCCCAAGGACAAATTCCTAATTTCAGGGCGAGACAGAACTGACCTTCCAACTGACTCATGCAGGATGAGTTTGGACGAGTTGTTTTCACTCATTTGCTCACAAAAATTCAGACATCTCTGGTGGCAGGAACCTGTATTTTCCTACAAGACTAAAGTGCCAGCCATGCCACTAAGGATCCAGATACTTAGAAATGTCTCATTGGCTAGCTGCCTTATCTGCCTCTCAGCTTAATATTGACATTCCTCTGAAGCCACCTGAGATAGTCAAGTTCAGTACACTATTGACCAAGGGCTTTCAAAGAAAGTGCTGTTTCATGTGTCAAAAAGGTTACAACCCTCCCAAACCCTGGACATGGTCAAATCTGTGCCATTTTTTCTTATCATCCTTTAGTTGGTGTCAGGCTCATAGAAACAATTTTTTATCCAAATAATGAATGAACATGGCAAATAACTTGGGGCTTCTTTTTCCAGGGAGGGTGGGGTTGTGATTATGTCTCATCAACCAGGATACTTTTTCTAAACTGTGTGGCCCTGTTCTGTGTCACCTAATCGAGACTCTGTTACCACAGGATATACCCAAGTTGCAGAACTGCAGAACAACTTTCTGTCCACAAACCCAAAAGTGAGTGACAGATGCCCTTTACCGTGCATTACCCTGACACATGGACCATCAAGACATGGAATTTTATGAGATCAGAGAAGAACAACAAAGAACAACTTTCCATTGAATAAATCTCCTGGGTGATGGTCCATGCCCCCTCTATACAAGTAGATGTCCCAGTGGCATGTAGCTCAGTACTGTAAAGCTACATAAAATTTGCATCTCATTGCCTTTATCCCCATATCCAGTCACACAAACATGTATCATAATGGCAACACTATTGCACACTCTCTCGATCTTATTCCCGAGGGGATGCCGGCAACTATAGAAATGATTTCCAGATCATTTGGGAACCTGAGGGTGTACGGAAGCCAAATCTGCTCCCCTTGTGCTCGAAGACTCAAAGACTACTGGATCAGAATCCTTTTTTGTTTCACAGTACACCTAGTTATTATTCTATCTTGTGCTTCTGGATAGCACTGTTTTACAGTAAAGAAATAGTATGCAATCTGACTTTTAGACCTTGTGAGAAGATGTCCTCCTTGAATGGAGAACTTCTATCAGCCTCATCCTTTTATCTAGAGTGTCAAGTTCTAATCACAGTAAGCCAAATTCATGTAGGCATTTTTGGTTTTCCCATCTTTCAGTTTCTTTCTTCCCTATTTCTAAGGACCCAACAGACTTAGTTTAATTATTTAAACTTTTTTTTTTTTTGAGACAGAGTCTCGCTTTGCAGTTCAGGCTGGCCCTGAGCTCACTGTGCAGCCCAGGCAAGCCTCGAACTCAGCAATCCTCCTGTCTCTGCCTCCCGAGTGCTGGGATTACAGGCGTGAGCCACTACGCCTGGCACTGTGGTATATGGTATTGATGGCTGGTGGGCGTGAGTCACCACGCCTAGCATTGTATGTGGTTACCTGGATCAAACTCAGGGCCTTGCGCTTGCTAGGCAGGTGCCAGAACCACTGAGTTAAATCTCCGGCCCTGAACATTATATATCTTGATTCTCATTTTTTCCCATTTCCCTAACCTCCCTTCAACTCCCACTCCATATATATATATATATATATATATATATATATTGTTTCCATTTTTCCCTCCATCAAATTCTTCTTTCATTTCTTTGCTTTCCCCTGCCCCTATTCAGTTTTGCTTTTCCCTTTGAACATTTTCTTCCTACCTCACAATACCTGTATCATATATTAAGGACTTCATTTACTTATCAGTTTCTCCCATTAGATAAGTGATACAGTATTTACACATCTGTGTCTTACTTATTTCTTTTATGAGTATGGCCTCAAGGTGCATCCTTTTAGCTATTAATGTCTCTAATTTATTGTTATTTATGACTCAATAATACTCCATTTTATAAAAAAGAAATTATATCTTCTGATAATTTTTTGATATTCAGATACAAGAGTCATTGGGCTTTCAGCTTTGTATCATCACTGGGTGCCCCATGGCATGCCAACTAGTATGCTGATAATTTGTCCACAAGACAGAGTGCTTCTGATTCTACTGAGCCCACCTTGCCCTGTGCCAATGTGTAACTAGCAAATCATAGCTTGCCGCAAGAAGTCAACTTTCCAAACTGCCTCTGTGTTATATATCAGTTATTACTCTCTAATATAACTTTTCTTCATAGCATCTTTAAATTTTGATCTGTTAGGGAAGATTTAGTCCATTCTACTCATAATCTAGTTGAAATCAAACTCTAAATGCTATAGTGATTTGACCAAGGTCAAACAGCTAAGACTGATTGGGAATTAGAATTTTTTCTCCTATCACCTTCCTGCTCCAGGCTTTCCTCAGTGTACTAGCAGCTCCTTCAATTTTACCAGCTTCTCTTTCAATGAAACCTCCCATCTGGAACACTGACGTTCCTGTTTTATTTTTTTATAGGAACTTAATATGTGAAGCCCACTAAATCTGATGATTAAATTCTTTGATTCAGCAATTAGAGAGCAAGACAAACAAGACCTCTAGATCTTTTCCTGACATTTGAATTGTTCTCAGCTGTCCTCGCTGTGACCTACCTGCTTGTCCTTTCATGCAGCAAATGCCGGTGCTCATTGCCCAGACAACATCCTCATGATATGCTGCTATTAAAAATGACCCTGTGACAGATATGTTTGCAAAATGGTCCTAGCACATCTGATTCCCACCTTAAGAATTGATAGTGTGTGTCAAAGGCTCTGAGAATAACGTAATCAAGAAAATTTTATGAGTGCTCAATCTAATAGTCATCAAGTCTATGTGGCGATGAAACTCTTTTCCTAACAATACACCTACTGAACTACTGAAGAACTGATCTTAGGGAAAAGCAGCTCTAAATTCCAGTCCTCTTTCTGCAGAGATCTCCTGTTCTCAACACATTTCCACCTCCCATACTTTTTCTTTTTTTCCCCCTTCTTGGCATACACTGCCTTAAAAGAAATTTCCCATTCTATGGATTACCAATGTAAGCTAAGTAGCTATGTGCAGGAAAAGCACTGAACATGGGTTCTAAAATGCTTTGAATCCTGGTTTCACTGGCTGTATAAACTTGAGTAAATAGCTTTACTTTCTGCAAGCATCAATGTCTTCACTTTTAATCTAAAATCCTAATTTCTATCCTGTATACACTTGAATTTTTGTGAGGATCAGCAAAAATAATAGACATGAAACAATGTCACTCACTCTAAAATACAGTGTAAATGTTAAAAAATTATGAGAAAGACTGTGAGGCTAAATCTGTCTCCTTAAACAACACTTTAAATTAGTGTCAAAGCTCTCAAGGGGGTATAAAACTGGTCATACTGGGTTTAATCTACCAACCAAGCAATGGGAAATATGACAAAAATAAAAACAGAAGTTAGTTGCAAAAGACAAAGGAAAACACTATGAAACTCAGGAGAAAAGTTGAGGGAGATCTAAACTCACTCTTCTAGGAGGAAGAGCTCTTATATAATAATTTCAGTAAGAATTCTCTCTTGACTCTGGCCCAGGGCTGAATGTTGCAGTCAGGACCTGGGTACCTGATGGAGCCGTACTCAAGACTGTGACTGAAATGAAAGGCCTGGGTAGCCAGCAGCTAACTAGGAGCTCTCTGGGAACAGGCAAAAAAATCATCTCTTGTGAGACATGGCAGATGTTTGTTAATTTGCTTCACAAGGGAAAAATCAGATAGGACTAGATCTTAGCAACTGGAGAGCAACAATTTAGAGATGAACCAGAGAAAAGCTAGTTGTACTCTGATGGGTTTATATGTGTGTGTCTTTCTTATTTGCCAGTCTGGTAAGCAGAGAAACACTTGTTACGATTTTAAAAGAGCCCATCTGAAAACATGACTCTGTAACCCAAAGGAATGATGTTGATGGTGGGGAGATTTAGAGATTAGAGCCAGCCAGGAACTAAATGTAACATTGGCCCTTTAAGGCTTTGTCCTGCTGGCCTTTCCACGTTTCTAATCCTTCTGCCAAGTCGGCTGGAAGCCAAAACATTTCTTAACTTTGCATTTATTTCAGGGTGTTAATCTCATAGGTAACCAGCCCTTACTTAATAAACTCCCACTCCCTATGCTGGCCTCTTGGGCTGTTCCTACGTGCTCTCCTGGAGACTCAGTAAACATGTGCCTGCTCCTGTGGTTTCCAGCCTAGGGAGGGTGCTGACGTAAGACTGCCAGGGCAAAGCGCAGCTGGCATCAGCCTCTTGCCATAGCCACCTCAGTTATGCATCCCCCTCCCAAAACGTTGGTCTCACCCCCAGAAGCAGGGCAGGAGGAGAAGTAGGTTAGCGAGACTCAAGATGGACTCAGCAGTCTTAACCTCACAGCCCAGCACAGTAGTGCGCTTTACCAGCCCCTTCTCCAACCCCATTTTTAATCACTAACCACATAAGGTAATGAGAAAGTGCTTGAATTACAAAGATTCCCATTTATGACTCTGGCTGTTCCTCCACAAAGCTTCTCTTTTCCCCTTTGGCGAGAACAGATCACTATTGACACTTTTAGAAGGCCCTGGGCCCCTCTCAATTATTGGCCTAATCTCTGCCTGCTCTGAAAGCAGAATTCTTTTCTAACTAGATTTTTTAGAAAGTTAAGAGGCTACCCTTTGCTTTAGTCGTTGGAATGACTTCACGAGCTAATGTATTCTCCTGTCAGTATATTTCATAGGTTTAGCAACATCTGCAGGATGTGGAAAGAACAGAAACAAACCAGATGTTTCCAAAAGGTAGCTTCACTAAGCCCCCTTAACATAATTATTGCAATAACGCATCCACGTTTTATGGTACCTCTTCTGTATTTATATGCTGTTAACTTTTCCTGTAGAAATCCTAACCAGTGAATCTGTGTTCCTTCTAAACAGATTTGCAATCTTTAAAAAAAAAATTGACATATATCTTCCATTAAATCCAAATTTCCTTTATCAAATTTTAGAAGGGAAAAATAGATTAAGGAAATGTAGATATTTATCTCAGCCTTCAACATTTACACTCATTTAGTTAATTAGCACTTAATTACACTGTCAAAGGGGAAAATTTTACCACGGACAGAGCCGTCCCCACCCCTCAGGCCCTTGCTGCTTGAGAGAGGCAGACCTTCACTCAGCCAGCTCGTTCCTGCACGAAACATTTGTAATGATTACTTGACAGGGAGTGCAGATACAAAATTGCGCAACGGAGAGCCATCACTCAGCGGAGTCCGCCGCAGCTCCCGCGCTGGAGCAACAGTGCCCCCCAAAGCAAGCGGCCAGAAGCACCCTGGAAGCAAACCCTGGGCTGCCCAAACTTCTATTTTTTGCGTTATAAGCTCAGGAGCTATTTTAAGAGTTGGCTGGCCCCAGAGCAGTCTCTATTACAACCAGACGAGCATTCCAACCAAGCTGGGGAGCCTCGGCTGGAATCAGAGAATGTTTCCACCTATTTTAACTCAGACGCCAGGAATTCTCTAAGGAGGAGATGGGGATGGGGAAGCAGGAGGAACATGGTAGAAAATTGGAAAACTTCAGAAGTTTGCCAAACTCGAGGGAACAAAGTATTACTACATTAATGCATAAATCTTATTAACCAGAATGCAACTGAATAGAGTCGTTTGTCATCAGAGTTTCTCCATCTTTTAACAAGTGGCAATTTTTTTTTTTTTTTTGTCTCACAAGTTCCCTGCCAAGTAGACCTCATTAAAGCTGTTGGAAAATAATAGTATTCTAATTAGTTTAATTATGATATGATGAATTATCAACCCAATTTTTAAAAACAATATGCAATTAGCCTTTTTTAAGTCAAAGACTGTTTTTGCAAAACAGGAAATGAAGCATAACGCTCTTAATTTCATCATTAGGGCAAAATCCTCGATGCTTCTATGCAGTGGCATAATGAGCATGTAATGAAACCGACAGTCCCACTCCTCCAGCCTCGCTTTGTGTATTGACTAGACGGCCTTTTGGCTCCAAGAATGGAAACTGCATTAAGCTAAAGCCTGACCCAAATTTTTCTCTTTCAACTTCTAAGTGCTGTTTTCTATTTTGCTTTCTATCCTGGAATAGGGTCACCCTGTAAAAGATGAAATATTACATTCTTAAAAAACAATGAACTGATGATGGCATATCAGCATGCTTAGATTTTTATACTTCTCTTGTAGATATTACAAGAGGAAAAAAAAATAATGTGATGTTGGAAGTAAGGAATGCAAGCCCAGAAGCCTGAAATCCAAACTTTTGAAATCAAACCACATAATCAACAACATAATGATGAACACATATGAGAAGGTGGCATAGTAAGTACCTGAAAGATAACAATAATATACAAATAATATAAAAATAATAAGCTTCTCTCCAATCTCCCTCAAACAAAACTCACTAATGAGAACCCTCCCCACTACATCCTACCAGAATGGTTAGATTTTTTTTTTTTTTTTTTGAGACAGGGTCTCGCTTTGTAGTTCAGGCTGGCCCTGAGCTCACTATGTAGCCTAGGCAAGCCTCGAACTCAGCAATCCTCCTGCCTCTGCCTCCTGAGTGCTGGGATTACAGGCATGAGCCACCGCGCCCAGCACTGTGGTATGTGGTATTGATTGCTATGGGCGTAAGTCAGCGCACCCAGCATTGTATGTGGTTTCCGGGGATCGAACTCAGGACCCTGCACCTGCAAGGCAGGTGCCAGAAGCACTGAGCTAAATCTCCAGCCCCCAGAATGGCTAGATTTAAGAGAACTGGTGAAACAAAATATTTACAAGGAGGGGAAAAATCAGAATTCTCTTGTATTTTTAGGTGGAATGTGAATTGGCACAACCACTTTGGAAAACTCACACCATTGTTTCATGATATCTCCTACATATAAAATCCTAGGACCTAATGATTCTATTTCTGCTTATACATGCAAAGTAAACAAAGACAGGCATCCACTGAAAGGCATGTACAAGGTGTTTGCAGGAGCTTAATTCCTAGTAGGTTTGAATGCAGTGAAATACCAGGTAGAATATTGTCCAAACACAAAAGAGAACATTCTATATGATTTTACTTACATTTCACTTAAAAGTGGGCAAAACTAATCTATAGTGATAGATGGTACCATGATAGTGATAGAGGTAATGATTGGGTAAGACATGAAGAAGCCCTGTGGGGTGCAGTGGGACTGTTCTGTAACCTAATCCACACATGGTTTTCTATGTTATATGTAAACATTCACACAACCAGACAGTGAAGATGTATGTACTTTATGTACACTATACCTCCACTGAAATGTAAAAGAAGAAGAAATCTCTCAACAAACAAGAGTCATCCATCTCTGCCTCAAATGCGTATCATGCATTGTCACCTCCTTGCATGAATAGAACTTCATTTTCCCCTCAGAACTATATGCAATCTCTTCACTTGCCAACAAGGGTCCCGCATATTCTGGGCTGTGCCAGAACTCATCTCTCACTATTTCTGCCTCTCTCTCTCTCTCTCTCTCTCTCTCTCTCTCTCTCTCTCTCTCTCTCTCTCTCTCTCTCTCGTCACAGCACTTCTCCTGGCTAGCCTCTGGATACTTGCTCTTCACCCTGTATGTGACACTCTCCTCCCCAATTCTCTCCTGACTGTCCTCAACTCATCAACTCATCAGAAAGATCTCAGTGCAAATGCTGCCTCTTCAGAGCAGCATGCTGGCCACCCTGCTTATATAGCGTTCTCCTCTCTAGCCCACTATTTATGCTCTTCAACTTTATAACTACCACGTATTATTCTCTAGAATTATCTTCCTTGCTCACTTATTTTCAGTGTCCTCTATTAAGACTCTTGCCCCTCGAGAGAGCTACCAAAGACTGTTTTGATATCTATTGTATCTCCACTTTCTAGGATAGAGTTTGAGATTAAGGAAACCCACCAGAGATATTTGTTCAGCGATGAGTAATGACTCTACATAAGGGTAAATTACTGTCCTCAAATTTAATCAGCATGGGAAAATTAATAAGGAATGACATGGAGCAGTCAAAGAACATTGGGTTAGAAGTTAGAAGACGGGGAATTTTGAAGTTATGAAGATCGGCTCCAATGTCTTTGATAGCCATTATCTACCTCTAGTTGGGAGATGATTGGGAAGACAGACATGAGAATATAATGAACAATGAGCAACAAAGGACCAAAGGAGAGACCTCAGGAGGAAGTCATCAGGTCAGGCAGGCAAAAGATTTTGCAAAGGAAGTGAAGTTTGTACTGGGCCTGAAGGACTGGGTGGAAGGAAGAAGAAAAGGTGGAGAGAAGCAGAGATTCCACATTGTGGAGCTGGGTCAGCAAATGTGCAGAGGTGAGAAAACCCGAAGCATGAGAAGGTCCGGGAGAAGATGTACATCATTCAGAGGAAAGACTGGTTTAGAAGATTGGGTCTTATTAGTTTCCAAACAGTACTTTATCCCATTATAAAACACATTCAGACTCTAGAAGGGGCATAATAATTTTCAGTGAGTAATCCTGCCAAAGAATAAGATCATGCCTAAGTAATGGATTTTAGAATGAATGTGGGCTGGTCTTTCTTGAAACTGTAGCTGGGAAGGCAATACAGAGCAAATAACAGAAATTTGCATCATTGTCCCCAGCAAGATAGTGATTTGATGAGTGTATCCTTTACAGAGAAGCATTGAAGTTCGTGCGTAGAACAAACAAAAACCTATGGAGGGACATTGTTTTATTTATTTTCTCTAATTATCTTAGTTATATAGAGAGTTAATGGTATTGTTTAATTTTGAAAGACAAAATGCTTTATTGCCTCCACCTGCTATCATCAAACTAGCCATAAAGTTAATGGTAAAAAAGACTCAAAACTTTTTCAACTATGAATATTTACAAATAAACACTTTGACTTGTTTTTTAAGGGTAGAAGCCATTTGATTGGGTTGTGTATATTGTTCAGGGTTTTTTTGTAAAGCTCACATTTGGGTCCAGATGTGTGTGTGTGTGTATGTGTGCGCACACACACACGGTCAGAATGCGATAGACAGCATCCTAGTCTACCAATGAATCTATTAAAAAGGCCTCAGAGTCAAGACAGATTTAGACTATCAGAAGTAGGATGCAAACATAGATAAATTGATGCCAATTTCTCTTCATTTGAATGCAGTTTAGAGTTTGTTGTGGAAAAAAATGACTTGATTCAGTTGTTTGTTTGTTTGTTTTCCAGAAATGAGTCATTTCTTCTTACTGCAGAGCTGGAATCACATGGAAAGAGGTGGAAAGAGGTGTATTATTTGTTGCAGAAGTCTCAGTTGGAAGCAATTTGCTGTTGAGCCCATAAGTTGTCAGTTTCAGACCTCCAGTCTGGAGGTCGGGATCTAAGATTGCCAATGACCACTTTTAGCACACAAGGCTATTCCCATTTAGCATCAGTGTATTCCCATGGACCATTTTCCAGTAGCTTCTCTTTCACACACACTCCATAAGACTGACAAAGTTGATATTTCCTTCCTAAGACCAACCTTATGAGTTACCGAACTGGACTAACCTATGGTACTTGGAGTCTGATGTGTTATTTCAGAAAAACCTCAGTGGTTAAGAGTACTGCCGTTGACAACTGCTGTCACAAGCCTTAAGCAAATTCCTGTTGCCAAAGATCATAGATGGCCCCTACAATTATAAGAGATAGTATTTTATATTTTTAGATATATATTTTACTTAAAGAAAAACATGGGCGAGGAGAAGGAAAAGATAATGTAAAAGATAGGGAGAAGGGAAGATATCTTTTATTCATATGGACAACAGACAGAAAAATCCTTTCTGCTTTCATTATTTATCTTAAACTATGTCTGTATGCTTGACAATGAACCCCTGCTATCTGTAACTTTTACTTAAAATGAATGCTATGGTGCATGTAATGGATGACATCAATTCTCCAATTTTAATTAATAGGTCCGCAATGATGATAAATTGGTTTTTCTGAAGGTTTCCATTTAAAAGTTTTGCATTACAATGTGATCCATCTAGCTGTCCAACTCCACATACACCTAGCTACCTTTCAAAACTCACCACTCTGCCGGGCGTGGTGACTCACGCCTGTAATCCCAGCACTCGGGAGGCAGAGGCAGGAGGATTGCTGAGTTTGAGGCTTGCCTGGGCTACATAGTGAACTCAGGGCCAGCCTGAACTACAAAGCAAGACCCTGTCTCAAAAAAAAAAAAAAACCCTCTATACAGTGTATTTATTAACAGCTGTTCTGACTAAGTGAACCCTACCTTCCCGCCTCTTCTTACACCACTCCCTTCCACACATACGTTCTCTCTTTACCTCAAAGCAAAGTATATTTCTTTGACCTACACTTATTTTTCCATCTTGTTCCCACTCCTCTGAACTCTTATAGTACCCATAGAAACTATTATATGTTTCTCCTACTGTCAGTTATCATTGCCCATTGTGGTAGAAACCAGTTTTATGTTTCTTGATGCTCTTAATTACTGAAGAGATATGAAGGGCCTTCAACCTATCAATAACAGCACTAAATACAAAGAAAATTTTACATTCACAGAACTGGAGCAAATCCCATCTGCACCCCTTACTAGATCCTTCCTGTCTTCCTCTTTCACATCCAGTTTCTCATCAAGCCCTAATGGTCCTGCTTCCAAAATATAAACTTAACCTATTTACTTCTCTTCCTCTGGCCGCCGTTGTGTTTAATCTATCTTACCATAAGCGCTCACTCAGACCACCACGAAGCCTCTTTGTTTCCACCCTTAGTCATCTTCCACTCTCTATACTACAAAAGAATAAGGGTTTTGCCTAAGGTAAATCACTCCTTATCCAAAAATAATATCACCCCCTTGCTTCAATGTTTTCCCACTGCGGTTAGAGAGAACCTCAAACCACTGTCCTCACTTCAACACCTTGCGTAATGTGACACCTGGCTCTCTCTCCAGTATCATGTCCTCAGAGAGCTCCTACAGATGGCTAAGATCTTACCCACTTTTGCTTGGGATCTTCTGATTCTCTCCTGAGCTGCCTTCTTTTCGCAATTTTTCACATTTCACCTCAAATGACCCACTTGTAGTGGAGTATTTTCTTCTTCCCTTGTGAAGGAATTCTAATTCTGTATTCTTATCTATTACTGCACCCTGTTTGTTTCCTTTGTGAGACAACAGTTTATAACAATCTTGTTTATATACTTGCCTGTTATCCATCAAATCCGTGAAAATGGATAGTCCCTAACTTCAGCCATCTTATCTCTGCTGTATTCTTTTTATCTGTAACCATCTGGTTCACACTAGATGCTCAATAAGCAGTATAGACAACCTTTACTAAACAATAAATGTTACTTTATGAATGGAATCATGAGTATACTTCCTCCCCCACCACAGACACACACATGTTCTACTGTGGTCATACATATTTTTTTTGCTACTATGCAATTTATAAATCCTGCATAGCATTATTTTATTACTTGGGGACAATCCACTATTTTTAAAGAGACTTAGTAATAAGATAAAATGTTATATACTCATTTATGTACTTAGTGTTTCCAGTGCTCTTCATCATCTTGTGTAAGTGCATGCCTCCATCTGGTACCAGATTCTTTCTGGCTAAAGGACTTTCTTTAACGTTTCCTATAGCATAGATCTCATGAGGATAAATCCTTTTAGCTTCTGTAGGGACAATTTTTTTTTCATTTTGAAATACATTATCAGTGGATATTAAGTCTTTTTATTTTTATTTTAAATGCATTGCTCCACTTTCTTCTTGTTTGCATTATTTCTAATGCAAAATCTGCAACCACCTTTATCTTTGCCCCTCTGTGTAAAATATATGTTTTTTTTCCTTTGGTTGCTTTTTAATATTTTCTTTATCAAATATATTCAACAATTTTATTGTGATATGTTTGGCATTTTACATTTTTGTTTACCTTATGTTTATTGTTTTTACAGTTGAGTGAAACTTCTTGGATCCTGTAAATGATATTTGCATCAGATTTGAAATTTTTAATCCATTGTTTCTTCAAATATTTTATGTCTCATCCTATTCCTTTTTTGAGGATTCTAACAAATATAAATGATGATAGTAAGGTAAACTATCCCACAATTCACTGATAATCTCTTCATTTTTTCTTGAAGCTTTTCTTTGTTTCCTTTTTCATAGTTTCAATTATTAATTATGTCCTCAGGTTCAATAATTCACTTCTATCACAAAATCAACCAACAATAAATGCTGGCATGGCTGTGGGGAGAAAGGAACCCTTCTCCACTGTTGGTGGGATCACAGACTTGTGCAACCATTGTGGAGATCCATGTGGAGATTTCTCAGAAAACTAGGACTAGGGGTCCCATTTGACCCGGCTATCCCCCTGCTAGGAATATACCCAAAAGAATTTTAAAATTCACATTGGAAAGACAGATGTACACCCTTGTTCATAGCAGCTCAGTTCATGATAGCTCAATCTTGGAAACAACCCAAATGTCCATCAACTGGAGAGTGGATAAAGAAGATGTGGTTTTTTTTTTATAAAATGGAGTATTACTCTGCCATAAAGAATGACAAGATCGATCCATTTAGGTGCAAATGGAGACACTTGGAGGATATACTAATAAGTGAAATCAATAGATCACAGATAGACAAATTCCGGATCTTCTCTTTGGCAGGAACACCTGTAGATGCAAATGAGCTCTAGAAAGTATGACAGCTTTCATAGAGTGGGAAATTTCCATAGGAAATTTGGTGTGGGAATGTGATGAGGGGATGTAATAAATATGATTCAGAAAGAAAATAAAAGAGCATGTATAAAGGGGGTGAAGAGGTGTAGCTGGGTAGGGATATGGGTGAAAATGAGAATTAACTTGTGTCATATACTGGTACAAATTCCCCAATGTTATTTGTGATTTTGAGCTGTATTTAAATTGTACCAATAAAGAATTCAATTTAAAAAAATAATTCACTTCTGCCATGTCCCATTGCTGTTAGTCCCATCAAATGTGCTTTACATCTCAGATACTATAGTCGTAGTCTTTAAAAGTATGATCTTTTTACATATTTCCTTTCTCTACTAGAATTTTCTATCTTCTCAGTCATATGGGTTACAGTTATAACTATTTTAATGCCCTTGATTGCTATTCTAACATCAGTGTTGATTTGGGTTGAGTATCATTAATTGTTTTCATTTCCTACAGGTCATATATTCTTGTTTCCTTGCATGCTTTGCCATTTTTTCTTAGAATGCAAGCATTATGAATTTTATGTCATTATATGCTGGTTATTTTTAAGTCCTATAAATATTCCTGAAACACAGTTGAGCTGGTTGGAAAAATTGATTCCTTGCTAGCTTGCCTTTAAGTTTTGCTAGACAGACAGCCTTAGGTCCAGGGATAGTCCCCGCTAATGAACCAAATTTCTTCTAAAGACTTGTATCTAGCATCCTGTGAACTGTAAGGTTTTCCCACCTAACTACTATCAACAGGCACTATTCCTTGTTTTGTGTGAGTCCAGGTAGCTTTATCTAATCTTTTCCTCTCATTGGGTAGTTTCTTTTCACAAATATGTGTCGACCAATACTTAGCTGTATTTTCAAAGACGACTGTGCAGATCTCTAGAATTTTCTCTATGTGCAGCATTTCCTTTTCTGGCATTCTGCCCTGTAACGTCAACCTTGATCTCCCAGAGTCTGAGCTCTGTCTCCTAACTCAGGGAGTCTTCTCTCCTTGCTCCAAACTACAATAATCATTCATTCTCATCTTTTAGGGATCACTGTCCTTTGATACCTCATATCCAGTGTCATGAAAATTCTTATTATTCTTGCATTATTATTCATATTACTATTATTTGTATTATTATTGTTATTGTTATTTTAATTGTCTGAGGAGCATATCTCATCCTTTTTGTTCCACCTTGGTTGGAAATAGTAATCGCTTACTACATAGGAATATAATCTAATCTACATCCCCGTCAAGCTATCTTCAGAGCAGTTCTAATGGATAATAAAATGGTAGCCAGGCAGAAAACACAGGGAAAAGTCAGAGGTTGAGGAATATCACCTAATGAAGTTTCACACCCTACTGGTGTTACAGTCAGTTATTAGGGAATAGAAAAGGGAAATCGCTTCACTAATTTCCTCTCTTATTTGGAACATGTGGAACTGGCCAAGCTAAATGAAATTCTCTCCTGTTTGGGGAAGGACTAAGGTAGAGTTCGCGAAGGTGAAAGAGAGCTAACCCCCTCCCAAGGTCCTTATCTCATTAAGCTATGTGACCTTCTCCACAAAGGAGGGTCATCAGCAAACACAAGGGCTTGTGAACACAGGATGTGCTCATTATACCACAAAGATAGAGTAGGGACTAAGAAATCACAGGGCAACCCAGAAAATTGTTTTATAAGCCGACTTTTACAAATTGATTTCAAAACTGGGGAGCAATTACCATGAAGCAAAATAATTTGCTGCCCCGAAGAGGGTAGGGCAAGGCAGTAGGTCCAAAGATAACCTATGCCATCATTAGAGAAATCCAGTTATTTAGTCAATTTTACTTATTTACAGGACTAAAGATTAATGAGTTCAGATACTCACTCAGACAGTAATTAGGTTTCAAAAACATACTATAACACAATCAATCATGGCTCTTGAACATAATGGCATTAGGGCAGAGCCCTCTTTCAGCTCCAGTTATTAGCAAGTGATTGGTGAATGCTGGGCTTCAGCTAAGAGTCTACTGCAGGGCTCTGCAATAAAATGAAAGAAAACCCTCCAAAAAAGACAAAAGTATCGCTTTGATCCTTTGTCCTTTGTCAGGATACTCAAAGATATCACACAGAAGATACAATGTTTTGTAACAGAACTTCTAGATCGTTGGCATTTCAAAAGAGAATTGATGTTTTACTTCCACTATATCTCTACCTGTGAATCTTAGTATTAGTATTCTTTCGAATCCAGTCTTTGAGGGCTAGCATTAGTTACTTCTAAATTTTTAAAAGTTTATTATCTCATGATTCTAAAACTAAAGATAAATGAGATATTTATGAATACACTGAGGCCTCATGGAACCAAAAGAGAGTCAGGAAGATTTAAAAAAAAAACAAAAGGGTTTTTACACAAGAAAAAAGTTTTCAGCATTGCTCTTACTCAGCAAAGAATAGCTTCTGTTATTGCTAAGCAAGGAAATTAGGTAAAAGTACATGTACAAGATTCATGGATTCTAGTGGAAAAAAAGCAGGAATAAGAAAAAGAACAGTAATAATTTGGAATAATTTTATATTTAAAGCAAAGATAATAAGGAGTTCCCACCATACTCAATTCCCCCTAGTGTCAACATTTTCTGTCACCATAACACGTTTTCCAAATGTGAGAAACCACCAGCAGCGGTGTCCTCCAGGTCTCCTGCAGAATGACTGTTTTCTCTCTTGTCCTCGGTGCTCGTACTCTCATAGCCTGCGGAAGCAAGTTAGTAGGCTCAGTTCCCACACGTAGGGGACGGAGGCAATGAAGCTTAGGAGGGCAAACCTGCACACATTATTGGATTTCTTCTGTGAAGATTCGGCCCTTCTCAACCAGTTTTACTCATGCATTTCTTGTTATATCTATTTTAATAAGTATTTCTTCTTAGCTGTTTTTTCTTTATACTAAACTTTACATCAAAATATACAGGAAGCAGAATAACCCATAATGTTTCACAGAAACACACCAGACTTTCTTGCTTTTCTTTCCTGAAGTCACTGTGAAATTTATTGAGTTTACGGTTTTACCCATCACATATTTTCCTTGATTTTTTTAAAGAAAGCATATTTCTCTAATTATTTGTGTAGATTTGTTAGCATGTTAAGACTCTCTGATACAGTTCATTTTTTTATTAGTACACGTTTGTAGTGCATCATGTTTACATTCCCTGTGGAGAGTTGGAACATGTACATAACATATATTAATTCCTTTTTCCATCTCCTTTTCCTCCCCTCCTTTTGCCCTCCTGCATCAATCTCTTGATCCTCTTTTCTCGTTTTTGTTCATGTTCATATTATGTAATGTTTACATTCCTCATATGGAGTTGATATGTGTACATGACACATCTTAATTACTTTTTCATTCTCCTTCCTCTCTTCCCTCCTTTCTTCCCCTTCGAGGATGACCTATCTCCCTTCCTATTATGCAGCTTTCATTTCTTTACTTATACTTTGGATTTCTCATATAAGAGCAACCGTGACAAATATAAGCTCTATGTCTGACTTACATTTTGGTCTCAAGGTGCACCCATGTTCTCCTACAGACTATTCAGGCTATGAAATTAATCTAAGACAGTACAACCTAGGCTGTACAACCTCAACTACCTGAAAACAGAAAAAAAAAGAAATATCAGTCTCAGTCTATCCAGACATTTTTAGTTTCCATGACAGAAAACAAAGGGTTTAACTTTCTCTTTTTTAATGCAGAGTGAATGTTTATTTTTAAATTGATTTTTAAACATACAATTTATTTATTTATTTATTTATTTATTTATTTATTTATTTATTTATTTATTTATCTTGAGACAGGGTCTCGCTTTGTAGTTCAGGCTGGCCCTCAGCTCACTTTGTAGCCCAGGCAAACCTTGAACTCAGCAATCCTCCTGTCTCTGCCTCCCAAGTGCTGGGATTACAGGCATGAGCCACCACACCTGGCCTAAATTGATTTTTATTGCTACATTTTATATATACATCATGATCATATTCAACGTGGAGAATTTGTACCTGCACATGACACATCTTGATTCATATTTTTTCCCATTCCCCTGCTCTCCCTACAATTCTCCACCCCTTAATAAAAATAAATGTTTTTTTGCCAGGCGTGGTGGCTCATGCCGGTAATCCCAGCACTCAGGGAAGCAGAGACAGGAGGATTGCTGAGTTTGAGGCTTGCCTGGGCTACATAGTGACCTCAGAGCCAGCCTGAACTACAAGGCGAGACCCTGTCTCAAAAAAAAAAAAATGTGTTTTTTTTGCATTATTCAGTAAACTTTATTGGTACATTATATACACAGCTCACAATCACACACAACATTGGGGAATTTGTACCAATATGTGACACAGGTCAATTTTCATTTTTACCCACATATAAACATAAGTTTTATTTCCTTTTTTTAGCTCACTTTCTTTAAGCTGATTCTGTTTCTCTCTTCTTCTATAAGGTTCTTAGAAATGTGGAATTCTTTAGAAAAAAAATTAAGAGTTGAGATCTTTTCTCTTATTTAGGCCTTTCCTATCTAACTCTTCCCCAAAGGGAAAAGACTCCCTTAACCCTTTAAATTCAACCCTGAGATGGGCAACCTCAGTAGAGCACCAAGACTTGCACTTGACATTTGGTTTCTCTGAGACTTTATGAACTGGCTTCTTGAATGAACTGGACCAAATATCCTGTTAGGCATGCTGGGCTTCCTGTGGGTTATTAGTCTGGCATGAGTTTCTCACCAGGTTTTTCAGGGGAGAGCAACATGAGATCTGTGCAACCTCCTGCATCCCCACTCTAAGAGTTCTGTCAACAGGGCATCAATTTCAAGTGCGGGGGAAGACATCCCTTTGAGTATCACTCTACTCAAATACTGCCAAGGCTGTCATATGCTGTAATCCAGGCTTTCCCTCATTCTGCCAACAGTAGGCAGAATGTAGGCATTCAGAAGGAGCAGGGAAGGGTGCCCCCCTTTTAGGATACCAATTGAGCCACATCTTCACAGCACAAAGAGAATGCAGACCTCTCCGTTCTTACCCCTACCTTCTGTGGTTCCACTTGTCAAGAATGTCTTCACAACATTCTTTCCCAATCATGTTCATCTTGAAAGGCCAAAACCATTCTGCTTCCTTTCCACATTTTCCCTCTCTTGCGGATTTCCATTCTTCAGAATTTTGAGTGTCCAAATGTGTATACTTTTTATTATATACTATCTTATATTTATGATTACAAGTGTTCCTTTTAATTCCAGTCCAACTTGTAAGCAGTTAGAACTTTAAAAAAATAGTCTTCTATATTTTATCAGTTCTTTCTGCTAGAATGTAAACATCAAGAAGACACTTAAGATTTGCTTACTGCTCTTTCAGTTATGCTTAACATGCCAGGAGAATAATATGAGCTCAATAGCTATTTGCTGTATGAAATTAATAATTTCTATTAACTTCAGATGCCCATTTTTGGACTGGATCTTTAAACTGGTATGACTAATTTTTTAAAATTCTTTGTATATTCTAGAAATTAGGCCTTTATCTAAGGAACAGCTGGTAAAAACATTTTACCATGTTATGGGTTGTCTCTTCACTCTGTTGGTGGTTTCTCTTGCTGTGCAGAGCTTTTTAATAGGAATAAATCCTAGTTGTAGATTTTGTGTGCTAACATACATGTGACTGAGATTTTGTTCATGAAGTCTTTTCCTATGCCAATATCTTCAAGAGTTCTACCTAGCAGCTCTTCCAGTAGATTTAGGGTTTCTGTTTAATATTTAGACCTTTAATCCATTTTGATTTTAATTTAATGCATGATGAGAGATATGGGTCTAGTTTAATCTTCAGAAAATTCAGATTCAGTTTTTTCCAGCACTACTTATTAAAAATGCTATCTTTCCTCCAATAAGGATATTTGGCTCCTTTGTCAAATATGAAGTGGCTTAGTTTATCTTGGGTTGTTTTTGTGTCTTCTAAGCTATTCCATTGATCATCAAGTCTGTTTCTTTGCCAGTGCCATACTGTTTTTAGTCAAGTAGCTTTCTCAAAAAAATAATAATAATAATAACACTATGTGTGGTGGCTCATGCCTGTAATCCCAGCACTTGGGAGGCAGAGGCAGGAGGATTTCTGAGTCTGAGGCTTGCCTGGGCTACCTAGTGAGCTCAGGGCTGGCCTGAACTACAAAGCAAGACTCTGACTCAAAAAAAAAAAAATTACAGTAGCTTTATAGTATTGTTTCAAGTTGAGGAATATAATATTCCCTGCCTTATCTTCATTGCCTAGAATTGCTTTTGCTATTCATGGTCTCTTCTAGTTCCAGATGAATTTTTTGGATTATTTCCTCTCTGAAATACACTGTTGGAAATTCAATCAGGATTGCATTAAATGCACATAACTGTTTTGGAAGTACGATCATTTTCAGTGTATTGGTTTTTCCATTCCAGGAATAAGGGATGCTTTTCAATTTTCTGATATCCTCATTGATCTCCTTTTTAGAGTTCTATAGCTTTCAGAATAGAGGTCCTCTACTTCTTTCATTGGGTTGATCCCTAGGTATTTCAGTTTTTTGGATGCTTTTGTAAAAGGAATTGTTTTCACAATTCTATTGTTCATATACAGGAAAGCTATTGATTTGGGGGATCTTTCACTACTCTACTGAATGTAGTTATTCAATATAGAAGTATTTTGTGAAGTTGGGGGTTCTTCCATAAAGAGTATCATACCATTCACAAATAATGACAGTTTCACTTCTTGATCTATCTTTATTCTTTTTATTTCTTTTTCTTGTCTGATTGCTATTGCTAATGTTTTCAGAACTATATTTAATATAAGTGGTAAAGTAGATCGCTTTATCTTGTCTCTGATGTTAGTGTGAAAAATTTCAGTTTTTGACAACTTAGTATTAGTGTGATGTCCTTGATTTTTCCTAAGTGGCCTTTATCAGGTTCAGATAAAGACCATCTAACTTGGTTTTCTGTAGGTTTTTTTTTTTAATCACAAATGGGTATTAGATCTTGTCGCACACTTTTTCTGTATCTATTAAGATGATAATATGGTTTTTATCCTTGGCTCTATTAAGATAGTGTAGTACATTTATTGATTTACATAAATTGAATGAAACTTGCATCCCTGGGATGAATCCCCCTTAGTCAAGCTGTATGATCTTCCTGATGATCCTCTGTATTCTGTTTGGGAAAATCATATTGAGGATTTTTGTACCTATGTTCATTAGGGAAGTTGGATGGTGATTTTCTTTTTAGTTGGATCTTTTTCTGCATTTGAAATCAAGGCAATGCTTGCTTCCCTACATGAATTTATGACTACTGCTTCTCTTTCAGCTTCATTAAAGAGTTTGAGAAGTAGTGGGATTAGCTCTTCCCTAAATTTCTTGTAGAATTCAGTAGTGAAACTATCAGGAACTGGACTTTTCTTTACTGCTAAGTTTTTCATTATTTTTTCAATTTCATTGGCTGACATTGGGTTATTTAGAATTTTTATGTCTTCTTGGTTTAACTATGAAAGTTCATATGTGTCTAGGAATCTGTTCATTTCTTCCATTTTCCATCTTATTGGAGTAGAGATTCTCAAAGTAGGGGGTTGATAATCCTCTGGATTTCTCCTAGATCTGTTGCAATTACATTCTTTTAATTCATAATTACATGGATTTGAACCTTTTATTTCCCATTTTTAATAAAGTTAGCTACTTTATTTTTTTCAAAGAAACAACTTTTCGATTCATTGATTTTTTTGTATCATTCCCTTGGTCTCCATGGCATTCATTTCTGCTCCAATCTTTATAATTTCCTTCCTTGTATGAGTTCTTGGTTTGTCTCGCTCTTCCTAGGAGCTTGAGATTCAACATTAAGTTTACTTATTTTAGCTTGCTCTATTTTATTAATATGGGCATTCACTGCTATGAATGTCCCTTGTAAAACTGCTTTCATTGTGCCCCATAAAATCCAGAATGTTGTATTGATGTTATTGAAGGAAGTGTCTGATTTCTACTTTAATTTTGTCTGAGATCCAATGATTGTTCAGGAGGTTTTGTTCAATTTCCACATGTTTGTGAAGTTCTCGTGGCTTCTTCTGCTATTATCTCTGATGTCCTTGCACTGTGGGCTGACAATATACAGGGGATAATTTCAATTACTTTGAATTTACTTAAGCATGACTTGTGAGCTAACATATGGTCTATTTTGGAGAATGACCCATATAAAATTGAGAAGAATGTATATTCTTATTTCTGGGGTGGAATACTCTGTAGACATCTATTAAGTTCATTTGCTCAAAAGTTTGGTTCAGGTCTAATAATTCATTGTTGATTTTTTTTTTGTCTATTTGTGACAATACAGTATTGAGTGTGGCCCCCAAAATTACTATATCAGCTTATTGTTTTTATGTCTATTAATATTGCTTTGTATAGTTGGGTACACTAGCATTTGATGCATACATATTTATGATTAGTATCTCTTTTTCTTGGATTATGCTTTTTACAAGGATGTAGTGACCTTCTTCATCTCCTTTAATTAGTTTTGGTTTGAAATTTACTTTGTCTACAAATAAGATAGTCACTCCTGCTTTTTGAAAGGCTTTGTTGCTTGGAGAATTGTTTTCCATCCTCTCACTTTCAGTTTATGGTTTTCTTTTTGAATTAAGTGTTTTTCTTGTATATACTTAATTCAAAATTGCATATGGCATATTGTTGGATCTCATTTCTTAATCCATCCTGCCAGTCTATTTCTTAAGATTAGTGAATTGAGGCCACTAACATTGATGGTTATAACTGATATGTGTTAACTTATCCTTGTCATATTTTCTTGTTTTTGTTTTTGTTGTTGTTGTTTTTATTTATCCCTTTTTTCCATTTAATTTCTTGCCTTGCCTACTGATTTCACTCTGTTGTGCCTCATGGAGTTATGACCCTCACGGTCTTTCTCTAGGATGTTATTTAATATTTTTTGGAGTGTTGGTTTGGTATTCATGAAGTTTCCCAGGTGTTCTTTCTTGTGGAAGTATCTTATTTCCCTATCAATTTGGAAGGATAGTTTTCTAGGATATATCAATCTAGATTGAAAGTTGTTTTCTTTTAGGGCTTGAAACACTTCACTCCAGGTTCTCATTGACTTGAGTGTTTGCATTGAAAAGTCTGCTGTGATTCTGATGGGCTTTCCTTTGTGTGTGATTTGTTTCTTTTCTTTAAAAAAAGTTCATTCATCTGCAAAGTTTCTGGAATCTTGATTATTATATGTGTAGGTGTAGAGTTTTTTAGATCATGGTCATTTAGAGTCTGATATTTTTGTCCTCACCTTCACTGGTCCTATTATAGAGGTTTTAATCTACTGTATTTCTATTTGCATCTGTCAGTTAGATTGCATTTGTTTCCGTGCTAGGATTCCATCAAGTTCCTCTGTCTTTCATGATGATCACTATCTCTTTTGTTAGCTGATAAATTATTTCTAATTTCATTTTTTCCAGATTCTCTTTTGTTGCCCATTCAGGGGTTCCAAGTGGATAAGTTCCAGATTGTTCCATCTCACCCACCCTGAATTTCCTTTTGGTGATCTGGAAGCCTGGATTTGTGTCTTGTTTGAGTTTCTTCTCATTTATTGCTTTTGCTGCTGCTGTTGTTATTATTACTATTATTGTTAAATTCTTCCATTCAGTTTGCTATTTGAAAATTGCTTATTGCCAGAATCATTATTGTTGAAATTTGGAGCCTTTACAGAATGTCTGTTTCTTGGATTGTCTTCCTGGTATAGTTGGCTTTTAGGTTTGGAATCTGTAACAGCCTTTAAATAATCTCATTCTTGATAAACCACAAAAAGCAACTGGCTAGAGCAATCAGGTCACCTTGCCCAAAGTTATACAATCAGCAATAACAATAACATAAAATACAACTTAGGAAATTACAAAATGTGATAGCAATTATTTTGATAGCTCTAACTCCATAAACTAAACTTATAGTTACATTGAAATCAAGGACAAACCAGAAATATGTTTATAGATAGTAAGCCCTATAATATAACAGCTTTGCCTTCTGGGACGAAGACATAAAGAGGGTAGGAATATAAAGAGAGAAAGTTTGGGAATAAGGCTAGAAAGTACAGTTGTTGAAAGTTGTTCTCCAAATCTGTGGGGTACGAGTTATACAAACCTGCATGGATACCAAAATCCATGTGTATTCAAGTTGCCTATATAAAATAGTAGAATATTTCTTCTCATACTCTGCACATCCTCCAATATACTAAAATTATTTTGATTACCTTTAATACCAAGCAATGTAAATACTGTATAATAAAGTTGTCATCCTGTATTTAAGGAGTAATAATGAGAAATAACATATCCCATACAAGCATAACTGTTTTCTTTGAATATTTTTTGTTCTGTGGTTGTTTCCTCCTACAGATATGGAACTTGTGGATACAGACGGTTATCATAAATATTGTAACAAAAATCATTTTATTTTTCCCAGCATGTATTTTCCCTCAACATAAAAAAATCATTATTAAAAATATAAAATTTTCCTATAACAATGTATTTCTCCCAATAGTTCCTTGTGGGTGGAGTTTTCTGTACAAAAAGGAAATTTAAAAAATTTGTAAATAAGGCCAAAGATGTAGCACAGTGGTTCTGCAACTGCCTAACAAGCAAAAGGTTCTGAGTTAGATCCCCATCACTATAAAAATAATAAAATAAAATAAATTTTAAATAGTATGCATAATACTTGATCCAATCAAAACACTGTATCAAAGTTAGAGCCTCAAAAGCAATTTAGAGAGAGTTAATCTGTTATGGTTTGAATCAGGCATGTTTATGCACATTTATTTGTGAAAGTACATAAGCCTGTCAAGACTTCATTGCATTTCCTCTTGTAAGGTATGGTTCATCAGTTGACTTTCTCATTTGTTCTTTTTCACTTCTCTTTCTTTTCACTCCCTGCCTCCTACCTCTGCCCTGTCCTTTGTTTTCATGTTTCCCAGGTTTACTCCACCTCTTGATTTCCCCAGTCGAAGATTTGTGGCTTTATATAGTTACCTAGTTACATAACAAATGATTTTTGCTAACAAGGCCTCCTCCAACTTCAGTACATATGTATCAATCAGGAGGCTCTAATAAGCCCATCTGTTAGAATGGTCAGCTAAAAACATTCTAATGGATAATAATGGCTACATGGCCAGGATCAGTCTCTTTCAGAAGCAGAGCCGAGAGAACCAGTCAACACCCACAGCAGGCCAGAGGTATAGCTCCCTGCCAGGGAGCCTTGAGTACAGCCTTTCCTGTATCCTATGTGTGCTCAGAATTCCCATTTCAGAATTCCTCCCTGCTCCCATATCCATGGAAATTAAATTCAGTTTTGGGGTTAGATATGTTTTTCTTTCTGAAAATACAGTAATTAACTCTCACCCCACCCCAGAGGACACAATGTCTGTTCACAAATATAAATCAGTTGGGTAAAGCCCAGCATCTCTGAATGTTTGTCTTCTATGGGTGAAGAAGTCTTTCCAGAGGCAGCACTGGCCCTTTCTTGGGCTGAGGAGTTAGTCTAACGCTTGGTCTCTTACATGCTGTCCCCTCCTCTCTGCCAGCCTGATTAGTGACAAAGAGCACAAAGGGGAGAGAAAGAAAGAAAAGGTGGGCCTTAGGCAGAGCACACATTTTTAAGGTGCAAAAGGCAAACTTCTGGCTACCAAATCCAAATCTTCAACCAAATCAAGTCTCGGTGCTTATTTGAGCTATCGCCCAATGTTCTATGCTTTAACATTTTAAGAAAAGTTTATTATGACAAGTCAATGACAGCACTTTTAGTAGGTCAATAAATCATGGATGTATCATATCACAGAGATGACAGCTATGTAAAGCATCACAGGAAACCTGATACTATTTCAACAAAATAGCAACTAGAGCCTTTTGGCACTTACAGAAATTTTAAGTCAAGATTAAAAAACGTTATTATTAATATCATTGAGTAGGAAATTTTCTTGGATAGGCTACTGAGAAATGAAACAATGCATTTGTTTAGTTCAAAGTTTAGAGTGAGCTGGAATAAAATATTACATCAAGAGGGGTTGCAAATGTGGTGTCTTACATTAATGTTCTGATTATGTTTTATAATTTGTTAATATCAGGGGAGGGGAAAGAAAGAAACCCAAACCAGATGAAAATTGGATAAAAAGATTGTCAAGAGCTTTCTTTCATGGCCTCTTTCCAAGCATATGGAAAGAGAAGAGATGTTAATTTTTTAATAAGGTTTGGGGCATGGAAGAGTAGGAATTGGAGGCTGACCCAACCTTGTTTTGTTACTTTCGTAGTGGAAACTTCGCAGCAGCTGTCAGAGCTGGGGTGACAGATGTTAGCAGTGAAGGGTGCAAAGGCAACAACTTACTCCTCCTTCCAAACTGTGAAAATTATCCTGTGCCAACAGTTTTTTTTTTTTCTGTTCTTTTAGCAGAGAGGGCAGTGGAATGGCAGGATTAAGAAAGAATAATAAACCCTGCTATCTGGGCAGTACTTTCCAGTTTACAAAACGCTTGCACATATTTTATCTCATATTTTATCTTTCAAATCCACTTTCTCCAAGAAATAAAAAAGGCTTTTTCTTTCATTCCACTTGCAAGTGAAGATAAAGGCACAGTGAGACAAAACAATTTCCCCCCAACTCAGATCCTCTCGAGGATCAGGCCAGAGGTTTTTGTCCAGTTTTCATCTAGTTTGAATTCCTTTCCTCCACCTTTATCCCTAATGTTAGCAAAGTATAAAACGTTGTCAGAATATCAGTATAAATGCCATGTTTGCACCCGCTTCCCTACTTAGTTCTTTATTCCCTCTCACCCAAAATTTTCAAAGAACTGTTTCATTTTTCAGAGCTCCAGCCAAGACTCTGTCCATCTCATCTTTCTCTGAAACTCTTGACACTGGAATTCAGTAATTTGGTGGCCCAGTGCTGTGGTTCCATAATCCTTGTAGGAAAAGATGGCTCCTCACATTCTTTCTTTCTGTTTCTGGCCTTGGGCTAGGTTTTTTCCTATGGTTTTGGACAACAGAAGAGTCTGTTTCATCAGGAAGGACTTGGTGTTCAAAACAATACTTGGCAGAAGCAAAGAAACTGTTGCCTGCCCTGGGACCCCTGGGAGATGTTAATAAAGTAAGAAGAGCTTTACCATCCAAAGCTGCTCTAATATTTGCCAAGTTAAGTTGGGCCCTTGTATTCTATGATTTTTGAGCAGAGATGAAGGAAGAGATACAACTAAAATATGTCTAGTATATCAATACACAGATGGACAAATGCCCAGGAATCAAAGTAAAATAAATCAAACTATTACTCTTCCCAATTTATTTATTCCTCCAGGCTACTCTTTGTGGCTTTTTATCGTCCAACATTATTTTGGCAGATCATTTCTTATAATAATACAAATTTATGAAAATGCAGATTAGCCCTGTGGCTTTGTGTTAGCCTCCCTCAGCCCTACTTTTGGCAGCAAAGCCCAGAGTTCTCTGTTCTTAGACCCTGTAGACTGTTCCTTCTAAGTACAGCAAGAGTATCCTTTACATTGATTTCCTTTTGTGGACCCAGCTTGGGGAACAACCTGAAATGGATCGCATATAACCGTCAACAGAAGGGTCTGCCAAATCTGCGTCTGAACAGAAATAAACCCACATTGGCAGAGATGTGGACAGCGTGGCCGGGATTTCATCATAGCACGGTCCTCCCAGGAGATCTGTGAAGTAGCAACTTCTGTGTGCAGGAGAGAGACCGAAAACAAAATATTCACCATAAGAAGAGGCTGGACACCAACAAGGCAAAAGTGGTTTAAAAATAGACAAAGCTGGGCACCCACCTGAAACCAAGACAGAAGCAACTGTAGGGAGTGTGGCTACAGGGCACCCAGACTCCGGTGCTCGCTCGCTCTGGCCTTTCAGCTGCATGCTTCATTTTACTCTTTATGCAGATCTAGAAATGGAAATGGACCTCCACGCTTCAAAAGCCAGTGGTTTGTGTACTAGAATTGAAAGGTGGTACACAGAATGGTAGGTGAAGGAGACTTTGAAGCCACCAGTTAAAGATGCCTGTGCTTTTATTAACTTATGTAAGCTGTTTCAGTTCAGCCCTCTCGAAAGGGGATAATAATACTATCTTCAAAAAAACAGGTCCAGAGATTAAACAAAATCATGGATGCAAAGAACTTGGTCCAAAGTCTAGCGTAGAGTAATTCCCCAGTGAAAGATTATAAGATATAGATGTAGATATGTAGATAGATATACACATATATCTATATTTTTGTTATATATATTTTCCAGAGACCCACATATGAAAAATTAGAATAAGATAAAATATTCTATTATCTTACAATCAACTACAATAATGTGTTCTATTTATTGTAGGTCCAATCACAAGTTCAAGTATTTTAGTCTTTGAGAAGATCCAATAGTTTTGATGTCAGTTATCAGAGCCCAAAGTACATAAAACTATGAGTACTGACTTTTCAGTATCCTCTAACAGTATTAACAGCCTATACATTCTCCATGGGGTCTTGGTAAGTAAAATATACTTCCCTGCTTTGATGCGGGATTTGATCATGTGACTTGCTTGGGCATCTTGAAGGCCTCTTAGATTTGGCCTCTGGAAATGTGTTTGTACAGTGTACTCTTATGTACCTGTCATCACCATATGAATAGTTTCCTGAAGCTGCAGGCTTCAGAATGACCAGGGACATGGGAGACAAAACATCCATATGTGAATTTAAAAACAGTGTCTATTTTTGCATGCCACTAGGTTTTTGGAAGTTTTGTTTGTTTATTTGTTTGTTTTCATATACTACTACAGTGGCAATGGCTGACTGACTCAACAAACAAAGCAGGCAAACAAGCAGCAATTATAGCAACAAAAATCATGAAGTCATCTTCAAAGATAGTAAAGAAAAGCCCTTACCTCTCTAGATATATTTATTTCGAACTTCTGTCCTTAGGAATAGAGAAGCCACAGAAGGGATGGATTCTCTGAAAGCCTCTCAACTCCGGGGATGAGGAAGCTGAGTTGTTTTCTGATGATTTTGCCACGACCTTTGGCCAGTCTCCACCAGTCAGCTTGCAGACCTTTGTCTGTAGTCAGTCAGGTCAGCAGAAATTGTAATGCCATGGAATCTGCAGAATCAGGAGGTCTGAAAAGCAAATTAAGTCTTTTTAAAAGTTTTTAGAATCTAGAGACAAGAAAGTAGGAAAATGGAAATCCAGAGACAAACGTGAGTGGGTGACAGAATCTGTTTTAGGTTTCTCAACTCCTGAATTTCCCTTCCCTGTGTTATTCTCTCTCCTTTTACAAGAAAAGCAAGATGACTCTCCAACACAGCCACAACCAAAATCTGCCCAAATAAAAATCTATTATCAATCATTTAAACTTCTCCTGGGAATATCTGCATGCCAGGCCTATATTTAATTTTATCTTTCCTGCAATTATGATCATAAACTGAAAGAATGACAAAGCTACTTACTGATTTTCTTGGGGAAAATAAAGGGAAATTTTCCTCTAAAAATGTGCCACATATAATCAACTTTTAGAAGTCAATCCATGTATCGAAAGCAATGTCACAGCATTGTGTCTATTCAAAGTATTCACAAATAATAGATCATCAGCATTCTATTTCTGTAACAATAATTTTGAATGTGTAAAACTGAGTCACAAAAAATTGAAATGATGGCCATTTAAAATGTCTTTAAAATCTTACGTCTAGAATTTCAAGACATTAAGACAGGTAAAAGCTATTAACTTAGGGCTCATATGCTGCAAATCCCTGAATTCCTTTAAAGTCAGTAGAGCTTTCAAAGGACTGTTGATGTACTTTTAAAACCCTCAGCGGAAATGCAAATCTATTTAACTAGTAGTATTGCCTGGATCCCTGCTTTTGCTTTTGTTGCTTTCTAGGGCCATCGTGTCTCACTCTTATTGTACCACTGAAACAGACACAATATGACTGTCATCATAGACCTTGGAATGACCTAGATATGGAGCTACAGTGCCACCTATGCCTGCTAGCTCCTTCCACAAATGATGGCTACCTTCGCTCCTACCGGGGAAGTTACATTGGAGGAAACTTCTTTAAAAGTCAACAGTCATAATGTCAAGACTTAATAAATAGATGTAAACCATGTCCTTGGAAAAAATGGTTCTACTAAGCTACTGGGACGTGGACTGGGTCAAAGCAATCACAAGAACAGCTTTATCCTTAACCTCAGAAAAACTTTGGAATGGTAAGTGAGTGAATCATGGAGTTTACCTGCATAACCCACATTCTACAAGTACACATTAGTGCCTATTTCTTATTGCAGAACAGCTCTCTACCATCCCTAGGAAAACATGGATTATCTATATGACCTAGATGATACCCACATGGCTTATATTCTCAATCTCCCATGAGTAGCCATATTAAGGACAATCTATCACCTTTATAAACAGTATATAAAGTAGCCTATACACAATCACACAAAGCCCCAGAATTGAATCAACTTAAATCAAGGAGGCTTTTTTATTTTAATGTAAGCTTTGATTCATAAATTAGAGTGAGAAAGTGAATAAAGTCTGTACTTACTTGGGAAAGTCTTTTTATCCCATGAAATGAGGAAAACAAACTCAGTAATTCAGAATACCTTTCCTCATAAAGGACCAGCAAGCATGGGAGTTGGGGTACAGAAGAGATATTAGGCCAAATTTATACTATTATCAAAAAGTTAAGTGTATCTATGAATAAAAGAAATATTCTAAGAGCAGAAAGTGGATTTTCATGAAATATGCACTCCCAAGAGATTTTAACATCTTGGACCAACCAAGCTGTGCTGAGGAAGTGAAAACCTGTGAAGAGCCAAACGCTGGGAGATTTTTATTTGCATCCATAAGTTATCCCATATGGCTAGAGAGTGATTTCTTACAGGAAGGATAAGAAGTTGAATTGACTTGACTGTTTTCTGTGAGGAGTGAGAAAGAGGAGGTGGGTGGCCCAATATCTGGGTCATAATTGCGCCTGAGGTAGGGGTAGCAGCAAATCATCGTAAGTCGGAGAGCCATAGGTGGTAGAAAACCTATGACAAGAGTGACAGAGGAATAAAGCAGCAAAAATGGAAAAGTAAGATAATTAATTGCTAGCCAATAGGAAGTACATGGTAATAAATACCAAAGGTAGAGGACAGGAAATTGGTGGCAGAAAGAGCAGTCAGAGACTAGGAGAGTTTATATAGCCGAGGTACAGAACTTCAGGTAGAGGAGGGCCTTGACGATGACACAGTAAAATCAAGATAGTATAGGGAGGGCCGGAGATTTAGCTCAGCG
>PVIC010001476.1:0-91105 GCA_004025085.1 Thryonomys swinderianus | reverse complement strand
GCCCAGCATCGTATGTGGTTACCGGGGATCGAACTCAGAACCTTGCACTTGCGAGGCAGGCGCTGGAACCACTGAGCTAACCCTCCGGCCCATGGGTGAAACTAATTTAATTGGGCGGACTCCGGTACAGACAGGCTGTACAGAGAGGGAAGGGACAGTGTCTTAGATGCCTGTCTGGGTCATCATGCCCTCTCACCTGCCAGTAAATACCTGTGCATTTCGCTGGTTAAACGTTTTTTGAGACAGGGTCTCCCTTCGTAGTTCGGCTGATCCTGAACTCACTATGTAGACCCCAGCTAGCCTGGAACTCTTTCCACGCCCAACATTGTGGTATGCGGTACTGGTGATCGAACTCGGACTTTGCAGACGCCAGAACCGCTGAGCTAAATCCCCAGTCCTTACAGGTTAAACATTTTAAAACTTGGGATCATCTCCTAATTTCCCATCAACCTATTTTATAGATGGAAAAACTGAGGCTAGGAGCGGGTAAGACACTTGCCCATAGTGAGATATCTGGAGATGGGACCTGTCATGTGGATACCACGGAGAGGTTAGAGTCTTAACCAGCACAGAGATGAAGCCGTTGAGGATGGGCTGTTAAGAGTCCCGTCCCTGCTGAACAGGATGGATCATGGGCAGCATGACTAACGGTCCTTAACTCCCTTGGCCCATGGCTACGGCCTTCACCACCCGTGGTTCTGAGCACACCCAGCCTGAGTGTGGAGGCTGACGGTTGCTCTCTGTTCCCTTGGGCCACACAGATATCAGAGGCTTTAAAACGTTTTCTGAGTTGAACTGGAACCTGCAAAAAGTCACAGCAGTTGTACTCAGGTGTTTGGATCTAACTTTTCCCCCTTTAAAAAAAAAAATCTGAGACAGGGTCTCCCTATGCAGTCCAGACGGACCTTGAACTGACTATGTAGCCCAGGCTGTCCTCGAATTCGGTGTGATCTTCCTGCCTCAGCCTCCCAAGTTCTGGAATTATAGACATGTGTCACCACACCTGGCTGTTTGGGTCTTATTTTTATCACTGTGTTGCCCAGGCTGGACTAGAAATCTGAGTTTCAAGCAATTCTCCCTGTTTCAGCCCCTCAAATGGTGTGTGCCACAATGCCCAGCTTGGACTCTCTCCTGGGAAGGAGGTGTAGGAGGTTGAATGTGAGGTCTTCACACTGAGCTATACCCCCAATTCTTTCAAGAGATGGTTCTGTCATCACTGTATGCTCAAATGGACTTGAAATTATCTTTCTGCCTCAGCCTCCTAGAAGACTGGCATTCCAGGCATGTGTCATCAGGCCTGGGTCTGGAGTTTACCGTTACAGGTTCCACAAAGGTTTCTTTCTCATCTGATACTGCTGGTCCTCTAACTCCCAACCCACAGAGGTAAACCAAGTCCAGCTGATATTTATACCCGATTTATTAGAGATCTCTTCAACGTAAAAAGGGAGTATGGCGGGAGTGGGCAGGCAGGGGCCCTGGGCAACACATGGTTTCCTGTGGGGCCTTCGTGGCAGCTGTACTGTCCGAGGCCCCCACGGGTCTGGGTTGGAAGGACATGGCCTGGCTACTGGTGCCACAGGAGGCCATGCTCCAGATTGTCACACACAGACCACGGGAACTGGGATGAGGGACCCCCGCCGAGGGTTAAGACACGAGGTTTGTGGTTTTCTGTTTTGAAATGGTTCAGCCACACAAGAGACGGGGGTGGCCCGCGCAATGAACTTGTAACCACCAGAGAAGAGGTGTGTGTGGAGGGGATGCTCGTCCTGGGGGATCTGAGGGGCTGCGGCGACAGTACCCTGGCAACGGACCCCGCAGGGACAGGAGTATTGCACTGAGCCAGGAGGTGAAAATGAGGACAGTTGGGATGGGCTGAGGGGAGGGGGACAGGCTGGAAGGGGACACATGGAAATTTCCACCTTGCCAGTCTAAGAAAATGCCTCTCCATTTTTACAGTACAGGGATTCGGACACCGTCCAGGGTCTGCGAGAGCAGCCATCCGGAGAGGCGAGGCAGGAAGGAGCTGTGTCACTGGGGTATTTACAGGTCTCCAGGAGTGGGGACAGCCGGGTGCACCCAGGGCCTCTCTTCTGGGGTCTGGGGAGGGTCTTGAGTTTGCCACGCATTATAAATAGTTCTCTCCTGTCCACCCCGCTGCCCCGAAATGATACGCGAGTGGGGACCCTTGAAATAGTCTGGGGGACACTTCCGCATCCTTTTCATGGTACTCTGAAAAGGAACAAAACAAGCAGCCTGCATGACACGGATCTCTGAAGGGGCCTCTGGGACTTAACAAAAAAATAGGAATGTCGGGACGTCCAGCCAAGGGGAGTGGCAAGTCCTTTCTCCCCACCAGGCCCGGTGCCGCACACAGGCTGTGACTCACAGGGGAGGGGGCACCATTCCCTTTCTCAGAGATGGTGGAGGCTCTGGACTCCGCCTTCTGCAGCGGGCCTGTCCTTGGGGGCCCAGGGAAGGCAACGACATAGCTGCCTCTGGGGTCTGGGCAAACCCTCATCGGGGGCTGAGCACCCCAACTGGGCTCCTGGGGACAGATCCTCAGAGCCGCAGCAGCAGCTGGGCCCTGTGAGGTCTGGGCTGGAACACGGGCTTCCTGTCAGCAGCTCGAGGAAGGGCAGACCCCCCGCTGCGTCCCTGCAGAAGGAATGCCAGGAGAGGCCTAGACAGCGGGCTCACAGCTTGCAGAGAGCTTAAAAAAAAAATCAAATTCCTAGGTGGGCCAGTCTTGACTGTTCTTCCAGGAGGTGTGGCTTCAGCTCCAGGCCCCCCCCACTGCCTCCCACCAGGCCCCGTGTGGGGATCTGAGGACCATCACCCACACGCTCTCCCTGTCCTGTGTAAGGGAGCACAGCACGCATCTCCTGGGTCTGCCATAAGCAAAGGACACCAGGGCAAATGCTCCTGGATCTGGCCTGCGGCGGCCATCACATGACAGCAGCGGGCCCACCCCAGGACACCTGCTCTAACCGTGCGCCCGGGGCCCAGGCCCTCCCCCCGGAAGTCAGAGAGTCCTCTCCTTCAGGACCGAGAGGCCCACTCTTTGAAGAGACAGACAGGTCCACAGCCCCAAGCTCTGCCATGAGGGGCGGCCGCACGGGGAAGGCAGGGTGTGATGCCTTGGGCATTCTTGCTCACAGGCACCTGGCTCTGGGGAGTCCCTCCTGGTGGCTGAACACAATGGCGGCCACTGGACACACTGCAGATGCCTGCACTGCACCGAGGCCCCAAACCTGAGCCAAGCGCGGGAGGGAGGATCTGCTTCCGGGAAGAGGGGCGGCCTCGGTATTCAGGACAGCGTGACAGCCAAGAGGCTCTTGGGGCCTCCGGGAGTGTGAGCTCACGGGAGGCCGGGCCCTGCAGCCAGGTGCCAAGGTGGCAGGAATGGCCTCGTCCCTGCAGGACACATGCAATGGAGGCAAAGGACCAAAAAAGTGCTGTGGCGTGGAGTCTCTTCCTTTTCTGCTTTGTGTCTTTTTCCTCTGAAAAGCACCACATGCCTCTGTCTGTGCAAAGAATAAGGACCCCAAATAAATACATGACAGGACGCTCCAGGAGGTCGCCGTCTGGCAGATGCAGTACAGGCGGCCCAGGGTCGCTGCGTGGCCTGTGGAGCGTTAGGGTGGGGAGGGGCCCGGCCAGCAGCATCCATCAGGGGCAGGACGAGGACAAGGTTGGCTGAGGGTGGCCGCAGGGCGGCACGTCCCCGAGCTCTGGGCCTCAGCTGAGCAGGCAGAGCCTCTGGGAAGCGGCTGAGGTGATGGTGGACGCTCGGTCCCAGGTGGGAGACTGCATAGAAATTACTGCAAAAAGAAAGAGGGCGGTGAGGGCGTGCGGGGACCTGGCGACGACCCCCCACCCATGGGCTGCCCATGGCCTCCGAGCTGCCTGGCTTCGGGGTGACACAGGCCTGAGATGTGCATGTCGGGCCACCTGGACGTTGGTGAGCCAGGTGCCAGCCCTCCCACCCGGCCTCTCTGCCCATCTGTCTAGGTTGCTCCTGGTCCCCGGGGGACTCACTGTGTCACTCTCGCCGTCGGAGGGCTGGGGCTGCGTGCTATAGTGGAGCGGGGAGTACACCCAGCTCCTGTCGTCGGTGGGCTGCGGGCGGGCGGGCAGGCACGTGCAGGGGCGCAGAAGAAGAGAGGGTGAGCGGAGGCAGAGACAGGCGCAGGAGGAGGAAGGAAGAGACAGGAGAAAATAAAAGAGGCGGACCCCATCGGCCCAGTGCACCTGCCCCACCCCAACGGCCTCGGCTGGCAGGCGGTGGGCAGCAGGAAGTGTCAGTCAAGGCTCAGGGACAAGCGGGGACAGGGAGGGCAGGGGGGCACTGCAGCCTGGACCTCTTCCTCCCCCTGCCTCCATCCAGACCAGCTCCGCCCAGCCTCCCACACTGGCTCTGGGTAGCGAGGATGCCGACCCATCTCCTGGCCGTGGTCCCTGTGCTGTCTACGAGCCTTCCCTCTAGAGCATGGCGCCATCTGGGGACAGGCCATGCTGGGTCCCTGCGGGGCCACCTGGCCTGGCACAGGAGTGTGTGGGTCAGCCTCAGGTGTGGGGAGGGCGCCTCCACTCCCAGCAATGATGTCCTCTGACTGCTGGGGGCTCCCCAGGGGCTTCGATGAGCCCCGATCTTACCACCTTCCCCTCCCAGATCTCCCCATCACCCCAGCTTTCCAGGACCAACTGGGTGCACAGTGGCAGGCCTGATGTGCACGGGTCTGGGCCGTGTGCAGCTGGTGGTAACTAGACTTGTCACAGGCCTCACAGAACATGCCCCCAACGCGCCTGACAGTGCTGTCCATTGGCTGCCAGTTCAACTGCTCCCCCGACTCCAACCCCGACTGCACACCACCCTAGCTGCCAGCCTCTGCCCTCCCTCCTGGCTGGGGCCCTGGGCGCACCCATCCCCCACCTCGAAGTTCCTTGGCTCACAAGCCCCTTCCCCACACCCAGCAGTTCCATCTCCTGTGGCTCTGGCTGGGTCCCGAGGGAGCCATCAAGGATGCCACCCAGAGGCACTGTGGAAGCTACAGATGGCCAACTGGAGCCCTCTGCTTGGACCCGCAGGTGACACAAAACCCTCACTTTCGAAGGCGGAACAGCTGCCTGCCTCCCCATCCCACCGGGGACCCGGCTCTGGCTCAGCCACGTGATGTTGGGCTCAGAAATGTGGCACAAAGTGGGAACCCCCCCAAACCCTAAAGGAGAGTCCCGAGGGACCTGAGGGAGAGGTCACATTGGAAGTGCCCAGCACTATTCCCGGGTAGGGACAACTGACTACTGGCCACTTTTCAGCCACATTAGAAAAGGTGGAACAAGTTGGCTGCTCCCTGACCGCAGGGCCAGAAGACAGAAGGGGTGCACTCGGGTGCCAACGGGGCTGCACAGGACCTGAGTACTGCACATAGGCCGCGCGGGCACCACCTTCCCGGGTGGCCAGCCCTGGCAGCTGCCCCTTCCTTCTCACCCGTGCTTCTGCTGGCTTTTTTCTTTTACTGGCTCTGAGGACTGAATCCAGGGCCTTCACACTGAGCGCCAAGCTCTGGCCTTTTTCTGATTTTTACTTTGAGACTGGGTCTCACCAAGTCTCAAGTCAGCTGCCCAAGCTGGGCTTAAACTTGTGATCTTCCTGCCTCAGCCATCTGGGCTGAGGTTCACAGGTGTGTACCACCACGCCCGGGTCAAATTTCTACTTCATTTTTTTGAGACAGGGTCTCCCTTTGCAGTTCAGGCTGGCCCTAAGCTCACTATGGAGCCCAGGCAAGCCTCGAGTTCACAGCAATCCTCCTGCCTCTGCCTCCTGAGTGCTGGGATGACGGGCGTGAGCCACCACGCTTGGCTCAAACTTCTACTTCTAAGGGAGTAAATCTCCCCACTAAGGGCACCCCAAACCTAAAGCTCTGCAAACCAATCTGGCCCTTGGGTTTATCCAGCTGCCAGCCAGCTGCCCTAGGCTGCAGCTTCCCCACAGCTTATGTCCCGTTACCTAAGCAGGGGATGACCAGAGGGTCTGGGACATGGTCTCTGCCTCCTGGGATTGCCCCACATTGCCTCGCACATGGTGACACCCAGAGGTTTGCTAATGGGTCAGAGGGTGGAAGGGCAGCCTGTAAAGGTGCCACCTGAAGAACGGAATCTTGTTGTTGGTTGGTCCCCTGCCCTGGCTATGAGTGCTGTGTGGCTCTCAGCAGGTTACTCAGCCTTTCTGATCCCTTGTTAGCTGCACAGTGACAAGAAAAACCCATAATATCAGCCACCAGATATCTCTGTGGTATCCCAGGCACACTGGGTGTGTAAGTGTCTATTCAAGAGTATGCTGTTGAAGTATTAAAAAGCTCCAGGCCTTTTTTTTTCCCCAAAAAGATTATGAGGGCTGAATCCAAGGCTGGGCAAACACTCCCCCCTAAGCCACACCTCTAGCCCTTTTTATTTTTTGAGACAAAGTCTCCCTAAGTTGCCCAGACTGGCCTTGAATTGGATTCAAGATTCTACTGCCTCAGCCTCCTGAGTATCAGGGATGATGTGTGCTTAGCAGGGGACCCGGATTTTGTCGAGCCCTGTGTTCGCAGAGGCTCCTTAGGGCTGAGGCATCCGCTTCTCCATCTGGAGAAACCTGGGGAGCCCTGCTGCAGCTGCTGTGGGCTGTGTGCGGGGCAACACCAGGACAGTGCGCCTGGGCAGCGCCAGCGCGGAGGGCTCAGACAGGCATGGGGGCAGCTGGGGCCAGGCCTGACCCCACCACAGCACGCAGACCGGCCCGGCAACGGTGCCCGAACAGTGAGTGCCCACGTCTCTCTGGACTTGGTGACATCCTAGCACTTTACCACTGTCCTCATCTCTCCCAAAGTCCTCTGAGGACAGAGCAGGGACGCTGGGCATCGTGTCTTGGTCTGGGGACCCGCAGCTCCCTGCTGCCCAGAGGTGGGCAAGGCCCCTTCTCCCCGAGGGGCCGGCTGCGGTCACTTACAGTCCCCGAGGAGCTCAGCGTCACAGCCCGCAGTCGGCGATGGCGGGGGGAGTAAATCCAGTACCTCCCATCGGTGAACTGGACGGCGGGGCCGGGGGGAGAAGAGAGCACAGGCTGAGCGGGAGGGACAACAGCGGGCTGGGACAAGCGACGGCGGAAGCAGAGGTGGGAGGGCACCAGGAGACCTGCCCTGCAGCCCACGAGGCTTCAGGACGCACAGCCCTGGCCGCCCCATGCCATCTACAGACGGACATTACAGCTGAGCCCCCTCCTTCTCCAGGTCACTGGGGACTCGGGGCCCAGGGCAAGCAGTGTGGCTCCGAGACAAAGTGGGGTAAGTTAGTAAGGAAGGGGTGCGAGGCTGGGCACCCAGCCGCCCCCAGATGACAAGAGCTGAAGAACCGCAGTCGGATCCTGAGTGGGCAGCACCGTGCTGGCCCCAGGACCCACAGCTGACATCACCATATCCAACCTGCGGCCTCTCTGACAGCCACCTGCACAGGGGCCCTGGGCCCCCTCAGGGACAGCGTCTGTCCAGCCTGGCAGACCCCAGGGGAGATCTCACCCTTTCCTGGCCACCGAGAGAGTAGGCCCATCTCTGCCCAGCAGGGCTAAGAAGTAGAAGATGATGGCGATGGGGTGGCACAGCCAGGCAGTGGTGACAAGGCTGGGAGGGGATACGGAGTCAGTTCCGGTGCCCCAGAAGGGCCTGGCTTGGCCGGAGCAGGGCAAGTGGCTACTGCCCTGTGTGTCTGTACCAGAGAAACTTCGCTTGTGTGAGTGGTCTCAAGTGTGTGGATGGTGCGGCGCCACAGGGCCTGCGGACTTACAAAGTAGATGTCGGTGGCAGGCACGTCCTCCTCGTCTGAGGCCTGGCTGGCAGGCTCCGAGGCCTGGCTGGCGGTTTCTGCTTCCACAGCGGATGCGGAGGCACCAGCTGGGCAGGCCTCCACCCTGGGAACGTGGGACAGATGTGGGGTCCTGGTTGATTCTGGACAACACTCGGCCACCCAGCCCTGCTCCTTCTTCCCATCTTCCCTGCTCCTTCCTGGACCTCTGGAGTCTCAGAAGGAATTGGAAAGTGTCATCACGTTGATACAAAAGATCTACACAAAGCTGGGTCCAGTGGCATGCACCTGTCATCCCAGCCCTCTGGGAGGCTGAGGCAGGAGGATGGCAAGTTCCATTTGGCCAGACTCTCTCAAAGTGAAAATGAAAAGGGCTGGGGATGCAGCTCAGTGAGAAGCTGGAGTCAGTCCTTAGTATTATAAGAAAAGAAAAGAAAGAAAAGAAAAGAGAAGAGAAGAGAAGAGAAAAGAAAAGAAAAGAAAAGAAAAGAAAAGAAAAGAAAAGAAAAGAAAAGAAAAGAAAAGAAAAGAAAAGAAAAGAAAAGAAAAGAAAAGGTCAGGGATTGAGCTCAGTTGTGCCACACCTCCCTGGCAGGTGCAAGGTCCTGAGTTCAATTCCTGGTACCAAAAAATAAAAATAAAAAAGTATCAAAGTCAAGATTTAACAACAAGGGCTGGGGATTTAGCTCAAGTGGTACCACACCTACCTTGGAAGCCCAAGGACCCAAGTTCAATCCCCAGTACCGCAAAAAAAAAAAAAAAAAAAAAAAAGATTTTAACAACAGTACAAGAAATACAAACAGAGCTGGGGATTTAGCTCAGTGGCACCACATCTGCCTCACAAGCACAAAGTCCTGAGCTCCAGCCCCAATACCACCGAACAACAATAACAACAAAACCCAAACAAACAAAGACAATGACAATAAAAGAAAATTCGGGCTGGGGATTTAGCTCAGTGGTTCCATGCCTGTGTGGGAGCTGCAAGGTCCTGTGTTTGATCCCCAATACCACAAAACAAAAAAACAAAGACAACAAGAACAAGAACCCACACAAGAATTATAAACATGACTAATGAAAAACTAGTAAAGAAAGAAGAGACTCAGTAACAATTGAACAGTTGGATGTAACAGGTATGAAGAAAAACAGGGTATGTTTTTTTTCTTTAAATCCGCAGACAGTTAAAAGAATGGGTTTTCATCCCAGCACTCGGGAGGCAGAGACGGGAGGATTGCTGAGTTCGCGGCAGCTTGCCTGGGCACCATAGTGAGCTCAGGGCCAGCCTGAACTACAAAGCGAGACCCTGTCTCCAAAAAGCAAAAAAAAAAGAAAAAAAAGAATGGGTTTTGACCAGGCATTGTGGTGCAGGCCTGTACGCCCAGCACTCCACAGGCTGAGGCAGGAGGATCACCATGTATCAGAGACGAGCCTGGGATATACAGCAAGACTTTGTTTCCAAAAACAAAACAAAAATGGATTTTCTGCTTGAGCATGACAACTTTATTTAAAAAACAGCACACTGTTTTTTTCTTGGTTGTTGGTGTTACTCAGTACTGAGGATTCAATCTGGGACCTCACACAGTCCAGGAAAGCACTTCTGGACTTGCTGAGCTACACCCCAGCCCTTTGTATTTCTTTCCTTTTTGTTTGAGACAGGGTCTCGCTTTGTAGTTCAGGCTGGCCCTGAGCTCACTATGTAGCCCAGGCAAGCCTTGAACTCAGCAATCCTCCTGCCTCTGCCTCCCGAGTGCTGGGATTACAGGCTTGAGCCATCAATCCCAGCATTTGTGGTATGAGGTACTGATTGCCAGTGGGCTTGGCCACCACACCCAGTATTGTTGTATGTGGTTACTGGGAATCAACCAGGGACCTTGCGCTTGCGAGGCAGGCGCCAGAACCACTCAACTATATCTCCAGCCCCCTATATTTCTTTTTTGACAAGATTTTAGTAAGTTGCCTAGCCTGGCCTCAAACATGCTATCTTTCTGCCTCAGCCTCCTAAAAGACTGGAATTACAGGTGCGGTCCCTCCCCCTCAGAACTGTGGGCAATGAAACCACATTGTTCTCTGGGGGGTGCCCTGGGCACTGCAGGTGCTGAGTGGCGGCCTTGGCCAGGACCTCCCTTATGTGACAACCACAAATGGCTCCAGAGGTCCCCCAGGGCCCCAGAGAGCAGAAACACCCAAGTCTGAGAACCACCGCCTTGTCAAAGGAATGAGAAGCAAATCCCTACCTCCCTGCAGCTGGCAGGGACCCCGGGAGCCCCACTCACCTCATGGCCTCCTCCTTGGGGACCACAATCTCCACACTGCATGTGGGCTCCACCTGCACAGTGATCTGCTGTAGGTCTTCCTCCACAGGTGGTTCCTCCTGGGGCCTGTCAGCAACCGAGCCATGCCTCAGTTTCCCTCCCCTCTACCCTCAGGGACAGTGTGGAACTCCGGGTTCCGTGTCCATTTCTAGCCCCAGTGGGAGTCCTGGTGCCTGACAGGGCCTGGCACACAGCAAGTGTGGAGGCTATCCCCTTAACCTTTCCCGCTCTGGGGCCAGCAGGGCACCTACTCTACATCAGGACCCAGTGCCCAGCAAAGAAGGGTCAGAACACCTTGGCAAGGGGTTTCCTAACCAGGCCACACCAGAGGAGCGAACTGGACTATGGTCTCACCGGCCATCCTGTCCAGACGACTGTGTGCGCCGCCTGTGAAGAGATGGCAAATTGATGACTTTGGATGACTTCGGCCCAAGGCCCGCCCTTCTGCCTGCTTGGAGGCCCCGCCCACCGGCCCAACACGACCCCGCCCACCTGTACCGAGGCTGCTCTGAAGACTCTGACGGGGAACGCTCAGGGATGGAGAGGGAGGTGGACGACAGGGTTGTGGCTATGGAAGCCGTGGTGGCTTCTTCAAAAGATGGTGGAGTGCAGGGCAGGAGGTCCGGCCGCCCTGTGAGGGGAGGAGACAGGCAGCAGCTGCCACCCTCCTGTCCCACATGCCCACCCAGCGGCCACACCCTGAGCACCCTAACCCTAACCCGGGTATTCCACCACCTCCAGTTGGACGACAGGGTTGAGTTTCCCGGTTTTCTGTTGGTTTTTGCTTTTGTTCTTCAGTCCTAGGGACTGAACCCAGGGCCTTTGCACTGAGCTACATTCCTGGCCTTTCTTAGTTTCTTGTTTCTTTCTTTTCTTTTTTTTTGCACAGGGCCTTGCTTTGTAGCTCCGGCTGGCCCTAAGCTCACTATGTAGCCCAGGCAAGCCTCGAACTCAGCAATCCTCCTGCCTCTGCCTCCTGAACCAGGGACCTTGTGCTTGTTAGTCAGGCACAGGAAACACTGAGCTTAATCTCTGCCCCCTTCTTAGTTTCTGAGGCAAGAAGTCGCTAACAACTCAGTGGCCTGAACTTGACCTTGTGACCCTCTAGTCTCATCCTCCCAGAGTGCTGGGATGAATCTCCCCCTTATTTAAGAGCTTCCAGAAGCTTCTGAGGGGAGCCCACAGGACTCTGCACGACTGTCTCCCTGCCTGACTCACTCTGCTTTTCACCCCAGGCTGTGCCCTGGCCCAGGCCCTTGCATGGGTTCTGTTCTCTGCCAAGGGTCCTGTCCCTCAGCTCTCTGCTACCTGGAATCCTGGCAAAGGTCCATGAAGTTTGGCCCCATGGCTATGGCACCCCATCCATCTGTCCCTGCAGCTTGCCGCCGGCCCCTCTGCAGATCCTCAGGAGGGGACGGCTGCGCCCTGTGAGCCCACTGCGGCTGCCCGCTCACCTTCATCCTCCAGTGTGGGGTAGCTGCGGGCTCCCCGCAGGTCATACTGCGCATCCTCTCGCTCGCTGGGGATCTGGCTGGCTGAGAAGGCCGCGGTGGGCCCCAGGGGCTTGACGGCCAGGAGAGCACTGCGGCCCTTCTTTGAAGGTGAGGATTTCAGGGCTGTGCGAGAGGGGGAGGGGGCAGTTGGTGCTCTCCACCAGCTCCAAGTACTGCTCCTCGCGGCTGCATGACCGAGAGGGGGACTCGGCCTCTGCGCCAGTGGCCTTGGCGGTGGCAGTGGGGTGAATGGCTCGGCCTGAGTGACATCTGCTGAGCAGCGAGCACCCTATGGCCCAGGGTTCTGGGGGATGCCCCTGGCCTGCAGCAGGCCCAAGGGGCTCTGGGTTTCCTGCTCCCCCTGCCCCCCTTGCCCAAGTCCCACCCGCAGCTCACAGGAGTTCTTCCGAAAGACCGTGTTGCTCATGAACTTGAAAAAGCGCTCAGCGTAGAAGCTGGGGCGATGGACGGAGACTGTGTCCTGCAGAAGAAGCGGTGGGAGCTGTTAGCTGCTGGGGAGTGAGCAGATCTTTCACTATAAACCCATGTACGTATTATTTATTTGGTACTGGGACTGAAGCCAAGGGCTTTGCACTGGGCTCCATCCCCGGCCCTTTTCTATTTTTAATTTTGAGTCAAGATCTTGCTAAGTTGCACAGGCTGGGCTTGAACTTGTGATCTTCCTGCTTCAGCCTCCCAGAGTGCTGGGATTATAGATGAGTGTTGCTACGCCAAGCTGCATTTTAACTTTTTGAACCATGTGAGCCAGCAAGCATTCAGGAAACCTACAATAGTCTCTTAAATCCGAGGTCACCGAAGTCTGGTCCCTGAAACCTGCTTTGTAAATAGTTTTATTGCCACATTGGCCACACCCCTTCCTGTACACTTGGTCTCCTGCTGCCACGGAGCAGAGGAAGCAGAGCTGAGCAGGGCCAGGGGGGAAGTCTGGCAGATACTTCATGGTGCCTGGGACATCCTGAGATTCACAGGGCCATGACAGCACAATGAGCAGTTGGTTTACATGGGGCAGGGAGCCTGGCACAGTCAGTATTTAACACGGGTTGGATCGACACAGTAGAGACTTGGCTATTTTCCTGCGCGGACAGCACGGCTTCTCAGGCTGCACCACCCGACCTTCGGGCTGGAAGAGTCTGCTGGAGGCTCTCACCCTAGGAGGGAAAGGCCCTGCCCTCATTGCTCGGGCCCTTCTGGCTGTCCTGCATGTGCAGAAACGGACAATGACCTGATGGCCTCATCTGCTATGGGCAGTGCGTCCAGCCTTTATGGCACCTCCAAACATCTCCTGCCAGCTGCTACTTTTTTTTTTGTGGTGGTGGTGGTGGTGGTAATTGAAGCTGGGGCCTTTGCCCTGAGCTACATCCCCAGTTCCTTTTTTATTCAGGTGGAACTTGAAACTGTGATTCCCCTGCCTCAGCCTCCCAGAGTTCTGGGATCATCTTGACCCTCTTGATGCATATTCTGTGAATTTCTGTCTACCTTTTTTTTTTGAGACAGGGTCTTGCTTTGTAGTTCAGGCTGGCTCTGAGCTCACTACATAGCCCAGGCAAGCCTCAAACTCAGCAATCCTCCTGCTTCTGCCTCCCAAGTGCTAGGATTACAGGCATGAGCCACCACACCCGGCACTGTGGTATGTGGTATTGATTGCTGGTGGGTGTGAGTCTCCACGCCCAGCATTTTATGTGGTTACCAGGGATCGAACTCAGGACCTTGCGCTTGCGAGACAGGCGCCAGAACCACTGAGCTAACCCTCCAGGCCCTCTGTCTACCTTTTTGTGGCTAGGGTCTTCCTTGTTGGATCCTGGATTCTTTATTTTTTTGCAGTATTAGGGGTCTAACTCAGGCCCTTGTGCTTCCAAGTTAGGCATGGTACCATCTGAGCTAATTCCTCAGCTTGTACCCTGGGTTCTACAGACTGCAGCCACACAAGCAGTCCTTAGCACTTTAGTATGAATCAGTCTGAAGTGGGGGCTGTGAGAAAAGAGCCACCCACCCAGACAAGACCATTCTGTGGGGATTCAAGGGACCCCTGCTGGGCCGCCCAGGACATCCCAGTGCAGGGTGTGCATTTCTGGGACAGTCTGACTCAGCTCAGGCTGTCCTGAGGCATCCTCCACACAGGGGTGTCCCCAACCAGGGAGGCAAGAGCAGGGTCCTCTGTGAGCTCATGGCTGCCTGTGTCCCTACACAGTGGCCTGCACTGGTGAGGGCTGTGCCTACTGAGCTGTCACTGCCTGGGAGGACACGAAGCCTCCCTTGGCACCTTGGCCTGAACCTGGGAGCCGGTCAGGTGTGTGGACTGAAGGCACAAGAGGGAGGAAAGGAGGACACTCACCCCGTCGTGGACGAGGGCTTTCCAGGTGTGCTCAAGCTTCTTGATGAACCTGCAGAGAAGAGCCGAAGGTCAGCAGCCACAGCCAGGGGACTTCCCCAGGCAGCAGGGGGCAGGGCAGGCGCGTGGGAGCCAGAGAGGGCGCAGAGACACACCTGTAGGACTGCAGGATGTCGATGATGCCTATGTGCAGCAGCAGCCGCTCCCCACGGCCGTTCACAGCCGGGATCCCACCCATCCTGCGGAGAAAGGCCTGGGGGTCAGCCAGGCGGGTCCGGGGGACTTGGGCACCAAGAGGCCACCCTGCTGCAAGTCCCAGCCCAGGACCCGTTGTCCTGTCCTACTGGGTGAGCTTCATCTGTGCTTGGAAGTGAAGGCTGAGTGCCGCTGCGGGGTCCCTGCCGCACAGTGGGAGTGCACACACGCGTGCACACACAATACATGCACGCACGCACACCCCCCACATGCAGAACACACAGATCTACACGCACACCCCCATGTACATATTCACGCACATAGCTGCATGCATACACCCACACATGTGCAGATACATTCATGCATGCACTCCCGCACATGAACACATGCACAACATGTTCACATACATACCTCATTCATATCCACAACCCTCTCATGAAGCAAACACACACACAGCAACACATATGCACACTCAGACACACCTTGCACTCTGAGGAGGGCCTTGCCAGGTCTTGGGCTCAGGCCAGGTGTTAATCCTCCCACCAGACACCATGCCCACACTGCGCCAGCCCAGGGCAGTTAGTGAGGTCGCATGAGGCAGCAGCTGTCCCAAAGCCACCCCAAGTCCAGACCCCTGGGCAGGCCGCAGCACACCCACGCACTCCAGGCCAGGCAGCCAAGCTCACCTGCTCCCCGCTGGGCCCCGCGCAGACCCTACAAATGCCACGACAGTCAGGAGGACGGCTGTGCCAGCCTCTGCACTTGCTATGTCCCCCTCGTGTTGGCCAGCCCCCGGCCTCGTACCCCCTCTGACCTCTGAGAGATGGCAGGGTCACCTCGGGGCCTGTCCCCCGCTGGCTGTGGACCCTGACACTTCCCCACCTCAGCTGATTCCCTCAGCTGAAAACACAGGGGTGCTGCCCCATCCTCCTCCAGGGCCTGACCAGAGCAGAGTGACCAGGTGCCGGTGGTATGAGGGACAAACTGACACCGTCACGGACACACATCGATCTTCTCTCTCCCAGGACAACCCGCCACCACCTGGGGACTGGCGAGGCTGTCACACTGGAGAGTTCCTCGGGTGCGTGGGCAGGGCCGGGATGCTTGCTCAGCACGTGCAGTACCCAGATACCCCACAGAGAGTGTGGCGGGGAGCCCTGGGGGCGTCTCCCCCACCAAGCCCTGGCACACACAGCTCAGGCAGCTTCTCGACATCCTGGAGACACAGAGCTGCCACTCTCCTTCGCCTGTAAAAGGTCAGCCTTGTCCCTGGTCCTGGCCACCTTCCCCTCTGTCCCCACACGATGCCCTCAAGGGTGCGTGGTGAGGTGTCTGGTCACCCTGGGCACAGGGGCATCACGTCCACAGGATGGTCAGTGATGTCAACCCACACAATGGCTGCCTAAGAGTGCAACCATCCCCACACGGCAATGCCCAGGCACTGGGTGGGTGCACACATGCCTACATGGTGGTGCCGTAGCCCCTCCCGATGGCACCAGGGAGGAAATGGTATAGAGAGGTCTTGGGACTCCGCTCAGTGAGGCATGGCCTCCAGCTCTGTCACCTGTGCCCGGGACCTACGTGTCGTCGGTGTCGATGGCCTCCCCACGCGCGGTCCCGCCCTGGATGGACTCCATGGCGGTGGAGTAGAGCGCCTTCTGGCCCACGGGCCGCTTCTCGTCCGCTGTGCTCTGGGCGCCCTCGGCCTGCCGCTCCCGCTCCTGCTGGTCGATGTTGTGGACCCCGAGCAGCAGGCTGTAGTCCATGATCTTGAAGCTCTCCAACACCTGGCGGCCCGAGGAATGACCAGGAGGCACATGGTCGGCCACCCTGTCCCACCGCGGGCCTTGCTGATGCTGCCTCGGGGACCCTGTGCTGTGGCACACCAGGGGCCTGCACCACCCTGATGTCCCAGAGGATTGTGCTAGGTCACCCAAGGGTGTCCAGGCTGGGACCCCCGCCTGGGAGCCTGGCTCTGGGAGCTGAACGCAGGGCCTCTGTGCGGAGCTCCATCCTTGGCCCATTTTCTTTTTGGAAACTGGGTCTCGTTAAATCAGTAAGTTGCCCTGGCCAGGCTCAAACTTGAGATCCTCTTGCCTCAGCCTCCCACTGCTGGGATGACAGGTGTGCACCACCGTGCCCATCTGTTTCTGCTTAGCCACTTCTGGAGGGACACGTGCCCAGTGTCTGCAGGGAATGGACACTCGGTCACCACAGGGGGAGAAACTGAGGTCCAGAGAGCCATGTGGCCAGCTGGGGAGCCCTGGTCCAGGAGCCCCACAGGCACAGAGGCCAGCAGGGAGCAGACAGGTGGCGGGGTAGGGGGCGGCCGCGGACCTCACCAGGCAGTCACGCTGCAGCGTCTTGACCAGGGCGCCGAAGGTGTCAGCATCGAGCAGCAGCCCTTCGGGCATGTCCTGCATGAAGTCCAGGTCCTTGTAGGTGGGCAGGCTCTTCTCCTTCTCCTTGCGGCTGGCACGCCGCTTGTATGTGGAGCCCTTGAGGTCGAACTTGAGGTGCATCTTGACGACCCGCGGAAGCACATTGTTCATGACCACCACACGGATGTTCTTGCCGCCCGACTGCACGCAGTACAGCCCATAGAACTTGGGCAGCAGTGTGCGCGGGTTCTGGTTCAGGTTCTGCCAGGCAACAGGGTGGCTGGGTTGTCAGCAGGGAACCTCACAGGGACCCATGCTGTCCCTTGGGTCCTGGAAGCCCCACAGCTGTGCCTGCTGTTGCCCCCCACTTGCCCCTTGCATGGTGCCCACTGGAGCCATAAGATCAAGTTCCATTGGGTCCATGAGACAAAAATATGGACTACATGCCGGGCATGGTGGCTCACGCCTGTAATCCCAGCACTCGGGAGGCAGAGACAGGAGGACTGCTGAGTTTGAGGCTGGCCTAGGCTACATAGTGAGCTCAGAGCCAGCCTGAACTACAAAGCGAGACTCTGTCTCAAAAAAAAAAAAAAAAAATATGGACTACATGGAACTTTACTAATTTTGAAACTTGTTTTCAGGACCAGCGATTAAATCCAGGGCCTTTGCCCTGAGCTGTGTCCTTGGTACTTTTTATTCTAAGTAAGACTTTTGCTAAGTCACAAAAATTGCCCAGGCTGGGCTCAAACTTGTCATGCTCCTGCTTCAGCTTCCCAGAGTGCTGGGATGACAGCCATGTGCCACCATGCCTGGTCCTGCTGACCCCTGATCTAGGGGGACCTAGGGTTCTATCTTAGATATCCCAAAAGGGAAACTGAGTCACACTCCATGCCAGATGAGCCGAGGGGGCTTTATAGCAGCACCAGGGAGACGTCCCTGGGGAGGTGTCCGCACGCGGGTCTGTGGACCTGAAGCCCTGTCCCCAGTGTCCCCAGAGGCTGACATGCCCTCCACCCTGAATCACAGGGCACTGGGAGGCAATGGAGCCGCTCCCGCCCCAGTAGCTGGTCTTTCACAAGCTGCACCAGCCGGTGGCCGTTCCTCCCACCATGCCACTGAGTCATCGTGTGCCCATTGTTGGGGTGTGAATTCTGGGACTCAGGACGCAAGATCGCACCCGTGTCTGGGATGTCACCAAGGACACGGCGCGGGGTGGGGTCTGCGGGTGGAGGGGACAGGGCCGCGCACCATGTAGTAGCCGGGCAGCAGCTTCTGTAGGAACTCAGCCTCCTTGTGCATCACGGTCTTGATGATGAACTCGTCGTCGCTGGTGACGTAGAAGAGGGAGCCGCTGGCTCCCGGGTTCGAGAGTTCAATGAGCGGCTCGTTGCACAGCGAGTACTGCAAGGCAGGCGTCGTCAGTGGCTCCGCAGCCCAGCTCCGTCTGCCAGCCTGGGCCTCGTGCGCCACTGAGCTTGGCTCCGCCTCACAAGTGAAACTGCAGCGACTCAGCAACGACGGGCCCCAGGCTGGGTCTGCTGGGGCGCGTCCCCCAGGGCTCCCTCTCCAGTAAGTCACAGAGCCTGAGGTGTGTCCCCAGCCTCCTCTGGCCACAGCATGAGGTCTGCCCAATGCTCTTTAGCAGAAGCTGAGGAGCTGGGGTTTCAGGAGGGCTCGTTACACAGGTGACACCAGGAGTGCCAGCCTTTATGCCCTCTCATTTCCCACCTGGAATTCTGATGCAATAGCTGGACTCTCAGTGGCCAACCTGAGCCATGAGGTCAATTTCGGGATAAAAACCACATTCCAGTGACAGCAGACAGAGAGAGGAGGCAGCGGTACCCCAGTACTTGGCCCCCCGATCCCGCCACTCTGCCCCCAACCCTGGCCTCATCCTGATCTTCTCTTCCTCCCTCTCCCACTGCCACTTACATCTCTCCTCTGCATCCACTGCCTACCTTCCCCTCCCATCAGGGGAGGATGCTAAGGGCCAGAGACACATCCACGCCTCAGTTGTCACCAGGCCCCGCCATCTGTCTGTCCTTTCTCCACCCACAGCCTTGAGCCACAAATATCCAAGGGAGACAGAGAGGTCTACGTCTGGCCCCACTCCTCTGAAGAGGCACAGGGAGGAAGGGATACTGTCCAGACAGGACTCTGTCATCTCAGACCCCAGGAACCGGGTTCTAGATAGGAACCTGGGTCTCCCGTGTTCCTGGCCACTCCTCACGTATGAACACCATTGCCATCAATGGTGGCAGGGAGTCTCACATCGACGGTCTGGCCTCAGGGGGTGTAGGGCTCTGTACCCTAAACCCAGGCTTCATGCAGCCCTGCTCCCTATACTGCCCAGCATGAGATAAAGCGGGTCATTGGTACTGCAGTCTGAATATGTGGCTCAGCCTGGGAAGGGACACCCTGGGGTCCCCTGAGGTCAGCTGCCACTTGTGGCTACATAGAAGGACATGGGTGACCCAGAGACCAACGTGAGCCAAACATAGGCCTGCTGAGCACACGAGACAGAGGCACTGTGGGACTCGGACTCAACCCTCTGTTCTGAGAATCAGGTGCCCGTGGTCTGCGTGTGATCACTGCAGAGCTCAACTTCACACTGCTGAGGTGGAGTGGAGCTTTAAGAGGCAGCCTCGTGGGAGGAAGTGAGGGTGTGGGGCGTGGCCCTGGAGGGACCACAGGACTCCGATCTCTCTGCTTCCAGGCTGGTGAGGGGGAGCAGTTCCACTCATAGCCCAGCACCCCCAGCCTTGTGAATCCCCTCTGGTGTGGGGCTGACGTAGCTCCAGAGCAATATCCTCACCCACCACGAACTGGAACCTCAGGTCAAATAAGCCTTCCTCTTTCGTGAGTGTGTTCTGAGATAGGGTCTCACCAAGTCACCAGGCTGGCCTCAAACTTACAGGGATCCTCCTGCCTCAGCCTCCCAAATGCTAGGATTACGCACCATCCTCCCTGGTTTCACCTGGCTTTTTTTGCTCAGCAGTGGGGACTGAATCCAGGGCCTTGCACAAGCTACATCCCTAGCCTCTTTCTTTACTTTGAATTTTGACAATGAGTTTTGCTAAGTAGCTAAACTGCCTGGGCTGGGCTTGAAGTTGCAATCTTCTTGCCTCAGCCTCTGGAGCGCTGGGAGGACACTGTTACAACCAATGAAGGTGGCTAGGGATGGGACGGCCAAGATGGCCAATAGGTTATGAAAGGCCATGACACCTTCTTGCCCATAGACCCCCTTGACAGGGCGATGTCAGCCCTGGATGGCGAGGGGGAGCTTCGGCTGAGAGAGTGAGCCTTCCTGGCAGGTGTCACAAGAGACCCTGGTCCTGCCCTGTAGCACCTAAGAGCACACACAGTGCTGGCTTCTGCCAGCAGCAGCTGAGCCTCACTTACCAGGTAATCATCCGGCCGGATTCCAAAAAGCTCCCGGAAGTAGCGGAAGGCAACAGGCGCATAGGTCTTGAACCGAAAATCCTGGAAGTGGTGGGCGGGGGTGAGGTTGCTGCCTTCACTGTGGAAGAGGACACAGGGGGATGTCCGTGAGGGCTGGTGGCTTTCTGGACCCCTCCCCCTCTCACAGATGACATGGGGCTCCCAGCCCCTCCTGCAGCTGGGTGTGATTGTGTAACAGCACCCTGCCGCTAAGACATCAGCAGACCAGAAATGATGTGTATCACTTCCTGGCTGGGCCTTCTCCTTCTTTCTGTGCTGCTGCCGGCAGGCAGGAGCACAACTGCCATCCAGAACTGCTGGTTACAGAGATGGCGGAGTGGAAGAGCCAGAAGTAGGGTGCGACACCAACACCCTAGGCACCTTATCACCCCAGGGTCACCCGGGGATGTCTTCCTGTGAAACAAAATGAATCGCCTTGTGCTCGCTTCGGCAGCACATATACAAAATGAATCGCCATCTCCTTTTTCTCTTGTATTAACTGCTTTTCTATCGGGTCCATGTCTCAGCGCCATGCCCAGCAGGAGGCGCTCAGGCACAGCAGGTGGCGCCAGGCCCACCTGGGGAAGAAGATGCTCTCCACCACATAGAAGTCCTGCATGAGCACGTCGCGCTCGGGCTTGGAGCTCAGGTTGCCCACGGTGTAGCCGATGCCCAGCTGGATGGCACCCTTCAGGGTGGAGGATGTGGTCTGTGGGGACACACGGGGACCCGTGGACATGTCAGGCCCTGGGGCCATGTGTGCCAGGAAGGGGCTGTGGCCTGGGGCATGGCTGCCTCAGGAAGCCACCCTGCCTTGGCTACGCAGGAGGGACCGACAGGAAGGGACCGGACAGGAAGGGGCCTAACTGTGTTCTATTCTACTGCAGCAAGCTAGGCTTTCTCGTCATTGTTGGGACGGATCATAGGCACTAGACCACCAGCGACCCCAATGTATGTTGGGACGGAACCAGGGCCTTTGCACCTCGTTGTGTCCTTAGCCTTTTCATTTTTATTTTAAGATAGGGTCTCACAAGTTGCTCAATTGCTCAGGCTGGGCTTGAACTTGTGGTCCTCCTGCCTCAGCCTCCCAGAGTGCTGGGACGAGAGGTATCCGCTGTAACATCCAGCTAAACTGTACAGTTTTCAAAGTGCAGGCCGGGCCGGGAGAGGGACAGTAGCTGAGGGCCCGGTGAGGTCCTCGAGAGCACCTGGCTCTGCCTGGCCTTGGATGCGGGGTGAGGCATGCCTGTGGGTCCCCGGGACCCCCCACCCAGGGTCCCGAGCACACAGGGGACCTTCTTGTAGGTGGTCTCGCCAGATGCATCCACGCCTCGGTGTCCCAGCTTCTTCCCATGGCCGGGGCCAGGCTGTCCGGTCATCGAGGGGGCCTGGGGACAAGAAAGCAGGAAGCGTGAAACCCCCGAGAGGCTCCGGAGGCTCAGGACGCTGGGAGAAAGGGCCGAGTCACTGGGTGGCTCTCAGAGGGTGTGGCCAGGGATCCTGGGGTCTCCTGGTCGTCCCCAAGGTGCCCATGGGGATGCAGGAGCACAGGGCTTAGCAACTGTGGCCCGACTGTGTGGGTGGCACTGGGGACAGCAGGCCTGGGCATTCTCTATGGGGCACCCTGGCACTGTGCACCCCCGGCCTCTGCCCACTCCATGCCAGGAGCTGCCCAGGTCACAGGCACAGACGTCCGTACACAGGGCAAGGAGCGGGTGAAGCCCTGCGCGGCCTGGCTGCCTGCACTCTCCTCCGAGGGCATCCTACGGCTGAGCACCCCACTGTCAAGGACAACGGGAATACTGGTCGAGAGCCGCGGCCCAAGTGTGACTGGCCCTCCCCACATCCCCTCAGGCACGTGGCAGGATGCAGCCAGCTGAGACCAGCCCGAGGCAGCTGAGGCCAGGTGTGCGGACAGGCCCTGCCCCTCCGTGGGCCCTACCCCTGCCCCAGATCTACCCAGCAATGCTCCCCATTGCCCAGGTGGACTCAGCTCCAGGAATCTCGCATCCCTGCCCCACGGGCCCCTCTAGGGAGGCCACATCTCAGCAGGCTCCAGTGCATCCTCCCCAGTGGCCAGCAGAGGGCAGGCTCCCCCCAGGATCAGACACCAAGTGTCCACGCCCCTTCCTGCCGGCCACAGGGTGGACACAGGGTGCTCAGGAGGACGAGTGGGCAAGAGGCATTCACGGGAGAAGGGCAGGCTCAGATGGCCACAGGCACACCTGCTCCCTCGGGCCAGGACACCTCCTGCCTGTGACCGGAAGAAAGACTGGGACACAGGGACATGCACTGTCCAGCCTGGCAGGGTCTCCCCGCCCTGCCACCTCTGCCCTGGGCCCTCTCGGTGCTGTCTCCCCCCAGTGCCCCATGTTGCCCACACAGCTTGAAGGCCGCCATGCCCACCCTGCCTGCCGCACTCAAGGGCGTCTCCTCCCCCTCCTCCTCCAGGGCTGCCTCTTCCCTGTCTTCCAGCAGCGGCGGGTCGGGTGGAAACCCCCACCCTGCACCCTTTCCCAGGACTCACCTCTGCTGGGGCCACCTTCTTCTGAGCCAGGCCTGGGGGACAGGAGGAGAGATTTCAGCCCATAGACACCTGCTGGCTACCCCGCCCTCGCGCTCACTCAGGGCCCACTGCCCGCCCCGCCCACACATGGGCTGGTATCCTCGCCGGGTGCCTGGGACCCCTGAGAACCAGATAACACAGGCCCATCTCGGGGGTCACACGTGCAGACGCAAGCCCAGGGCTGGGGACGGGCAGGGTGCGGTCACTTGGCCGACAGTCACCCTGGGCCGGGGTCGTGGGGTCCCTGGGCAGGTGGAGGCATCGCAGATCGGAGTTATCACCCTTGGGGGGACAAGCAGTGGGGTGTCAGCTGGCAGGGGCGGCACAGGGCACTCGAGTCCTGCTTGTGCCGGGGCCCAGGGCCTGGCAGGGCAGGCAAGGGGGACCAATTGACCCCCCACAGATGTCAGGTTTGGGGGCGAGGGCACAGGAGGCTCTGCACTGTCCAAATCCCAATCCGCCCCCTCACAATTAATGGGGAAAGCAGGACCGGTGGGAGGGAAAGAGCATCCCAGGGCCAAGCCGGCTGTCATGGGGAGCCCAGGGCGTAGGGAACCATGGGAACCAGCTGGCCTGGCTCTGTCCCTACCTGGGAGTTTGTGAGAGCAAAGAGAGCGGGCACAGGAGTGAAGAGGACGCTCCAGACACTGTCCTGCTCTGTACCCATGTCCCCTGCCTGCCCGGCAGCAGGAACAGGATGCCAACCAGCCAGCCCCATGCTCCCCGTGTGCAGAGCTGGGGTGGGGAAAAAGACAGCCAGGTCCTCCTACCAGCACTGAACGGAGGCTGTGATCCAAGACCCTGAGAAGAGGCCCAGGGGTTCCCAGGTCCCCGAGTGGACATGGGAGGGTGAGAGGCCAAGAGACGCTGAGATGGCACTGCCCACTCTCCAGATGGAAGGAAGGGCCTCGAGCTGAGGGCGGCGGGCGCCTCTAGGCACCAGGATGGGACCAGGTTCCCCTGGAGCCTCGGGAGGAGCAGCCCTGCGGCCTGCTCCCGGACTCAGTCCAGCAAGGCCATGTTGGCTTCTGGACCCAGGCACTGTGAAGGAAAAAACGTCACTCTCAGGGGCACGTCTATGTGACCTGTCACAGCCACCCAGGGAACCTATGTGCCTGGTGACCAGGGCAGCTCTGGCCCGGCCCCACAGGGCTCAGCCAAGAGAGGTGGGCCACACTGAGCGACGGTGACAGCACAGGCCTGCAGAGGAGCCTCAGAAGAGATGAGCAAGTGACTGTGTGACGAGGAAGAGCCAGCTGGGCCCAGCGCGAGGCCAGCGCTCAGCACGGTGCCCGGCTGTCGGCAGCCTGGCTGTTAGGGTCCCGACAGCGGCATCGTACTGGAGACGGAAGCAGGGCCTTTGCGTGGAGCTACAATTCCAGCCCTTTTTAGTATTTGCCTTGAGATACGGTCTTGCTGAGGGGCCGAGGCTGGGCTGGAAGTCAGGATCCTCCTGCCTCAGCCTCCCAGAGTACTGGGATAACGTGTGGACCACTGCCAGCTTCCCGGGATCAGGCCCTCCCGTAAGGCTGGTTTCCAACCGTCCTCTCAGTCTGTTTTCCCTTCACAGATAAGGAGCCTGAGGGCCAGGGAGGTGGGGACTGACCGTCACAGGCGGGGCCACGGGCTGTAGTGAGGCTGTACGCAGGCCGGAGGTGTCTCCAGCCGCCCATGTCACACAGGAAGGCTGCCCACCCTCGCCACCTCCCAGCACTGACTGACACCATGGTCCCGGGGGACAGGCTCCAGCAGGAGCTTGGGAACGGGTGGGTGCGGCTCAGACAGCAGGAGGTGAAGAGGGAGCGAGGCTGAGACCTAGGCTTCTACATGCCAGGAATGCAGAAAATGCCCGGGCCCCCAATTCTGGTGAGGGGCTGGGATGGCTTCTCAGCAGCTCGGCCCGCACTTCTTTTGTTTATCACGTAGTGTTTACTGTTCCCCTGCAGTACTGGGGAGTGAGCCCCAGGCCTTCTCACTGAGCTGCATCCCTGATCCCATATGTTCTTATGGTGAGACAGGGTGTCACTAAATTGCCCAGGCTGGTATCAAACTTGCAATCCTCCTGCCTCAGCCTCCTAAGTTATCTGGAACAAGAGGCTGGAGCCACCGAGTCTGGCCAGCCCATAATAACCTGGGACTGCTAACCTCCAGGATGGAGAGGCTTCAGTCCCCTGCACCCCAGGCTATGCCCATCTCTCACAGCAGCCCAGTTTACTCCCTCTTCTCGTGGCCAGGCCGGGGCCTATGGGGGCGGAAGGTGCTGGCAGCCAATATGGTATTTGCCTCAGTCTCTAAGCATCAGAACAACTCATGGCTCTGTGACTTAGGCATGGGGGAGGGAGGTCCCTCGGGCCAGGACAGAGTCTGGACCAGAGTCACCCCATATTGTACTCTAAGGCTCCCACACCCACAGGTGACCCCAAAGGCTCTGTCTACCTGCCCGAGGGGAGGGGCAGTATCCCCACGGGCCCCACTCTGTATGGAATGCTGTCCCCACCTGGTCCTGAGCTTCCCCTGTGTGCATGGCACACGCTGGGAAGTTTCTGCCCCTGCTCTGAAGGGTCCGACCCTGAGCCCTGGCCAGTCTGCCTTACCCAGGACCAGCCCAAAACCCATGGACAGGCCTTCATGCACCTCACTATGCCCTGCCTCAGCTTCCCTCCCTGCCTAGTTCACCTGACTGGCTAGCAAAAGGATGTGGTGGCACCTGCTCATCAGCTCAGCACTCTGGGAGGCTGAGGCAGGAGGATGACAAGTTTGAGTCCAGACAGGGCAACTTAGCAAGACCTCATCTCAAAATAAAAAATAAAAAAGGATGGGGTATAGTTTGGTGCGAAGGCCCTGGGTTCGATTCCTAGCACCAGACAGAAAAAAGGGAAGCCCTGGGTCACCCCCACATAGCACTAGCAAAATGGTGGTCAAGGTCCCTGGGAGTGTCCTGTCCAGGGGACCCGGGGACAGGAGGAGCAGGCAAGAAGGACAGACAGGGCCAGCAGGGACTTTGTCTCTGCGTGGCTGTGTGACGCCATCCTGTCACTATCGAGCTCCGCCCAGCCTGCCATGTAAGCAATTATCTCCTGAATAAACTGCCCTGTTTTCGAGGAAATTAAGTTTAAAAATAGTCGGGGGAGGGGGAGAGGCGGGCCATGCTGCCTGTCGCAGCCCGCGTCACCAGCAGGAGCAGGGCAGGCAGGGACATCGCAGGGTGCCCAGCCAGGGTGACCCAGGCCTCCGGAGCTGGGTGTCATGGGGACCAGGGGACTAAGGAAAGTCACCCTGTCCCCATCCTCTGCGGCCAGGTCCTAGGCAGAGCCTGGCACGGGCTCCTGTAGTCCAGCTGAAGTGGTGCGGGCCCCTCCCCCACCATCAGGACCCCAGGGCACCGCTGCGACCCTTCCTCCCAGCCACAGTCCTCTTCTGTCAGCACAGAACAGCCACTCAGTTGTATCCTGGCCTGTGCCTGGCTGGGACCTGAGGCCACCTCCTCTGCCCCACGAGTTCTTCCCAGCTGACACCTTGCGCGTCTGTGGACTAATGATCAGAACGGCACACCTCCACAGGAGCTGCTTCTCCCCAATGGGAGGTGGGAACAGGCGCTACACGGCGCCACAGCCCCCAGAGATGCCAAGAGAAGGCGGAGCAGGGCGGACTCGGTGGCAATGCCCCTCCCCGTCGGAAGGGCCGGGCAGCAGAAAGGAACTAGCGCCCAGGGGAAGGATGCGGGTCGCCCACACCCACCCAGGAGACTGTGGGCCCTTTGGTGGTGCCAGGTGGCAGCTCCCGGGGAGGGACAGGGCCACCTCGGCACTGAGGGCAGAGCGGGGCCTGTGGGTAGCATGGGAAGTGGGGGAGTCCAAGCCCCGTGGGTGGCTCACAGAGACCCAGAATGAGGAAGCGAGAGAGGAAGGGGCAAAGAGGCTGCAGGCAGGCCAGGCCAGGCCAGGGCACAGGGACAGGAACGGGAGGGAGCAGCGCCCCCGGGTCTCACCTGCTCCAGCCCTGGTGCCACAGCCCACTGCCAGGCCCCTCCCTCTGCCCCACAGCACGGCCCCCAAGTGCCAGGCTCCCTCCTGCCCCAGGGCCTTTGCATGGGCCACGCTCGCCACCTGGAGCACCATTCCAGTCCTCTGCGTGAGCCACTCCACTGGCCCTGGCGCCACCCCTACAGTGGCTCCTGCAGAAGTTCCCTGCCCCTGTCCCTCTTCCCCTCGCTGGGCCCTCGCTGCCCTCCAGGCAGGTACACGTGTTGTGCCTCTGCTCTGTAAGGAAGAGGCAGCAAAACAGACATGAGCAGGGCCCTCGGGCTAGCGGGAAGGCCCAAGAGCCTGTACCCCACGGCAGGACTGCTGCAGGGGCCTTGGCCACCAGGAGCCCCAGGACAGGGTGCGGCCGTGTGCAGAGGCCAGGAGAGGGGGCCAGTGAGGACACGCTCATGCTCTGCCTAAGTGGACAGCCCAGTGCGTCCTCCGGCTCCTGCTACCAGGGACCAAGCCACAGGACAGAGGCCTCTGCAGACCTGGCAGGGGCCATGTCGGACTGGGGCTCCACACACAGGCAGAGCTGGGTCCCCTGTGAGAACTGCTTCTGCTTAACCGTAACGAGGGCCATGAATGAGGCAGCACATGCCTGTCTTCGCTCAGCCTGGACAATTAGCGACTGAGATACCATCCTGAGGCGGGCAGCTGAACGGTGCCCTCCACACACTTGAGCCATGTGCTCCAGAGACTGCTGCCTGCAGACAGCGCACAGGCAGGCAGGCTGGGCAGCCCCAGTGAGGGGCCAGACAGACATGAGTGTGAGGGGCATCCTGGACTCCTGCTTCCTGCTCACCACAACACCAGGTGAGACCCACCGAACCACCTGACAGAGCCACTCGGCACAACAGCATTGCAAATGAAGGTCGGGTGCTGTTTTAGAGGCACTGAGGCCTGAGACAGCCTGTTACGCAGCACTAGCTAACTGTGACAGCTGCTGCAGTGACAGGTTCAACACACTTCTCAGACATGGGGACCTGTGACCAAGGACTTTTTAGGCACAAGAGAGCATTTAATTCCTGTCTGTGTAGCTGGGGAATAAGTATGATACAGATCCACCTGAAGGGCTACTGATTCAGCTGTGAGAAATGTAGGTCAGAATAGGACACATACCCTGGGGTCCACAGACAGGAAATAGCCAGGACAGGCAAACCCGAAGACAGGAAGCAGACTTGAGAGATCCAGGGCTGGGAGGGGCTGGATCAGAGCTCAGAGGGACTAGCTTGCGCAGGGTTGATGGAATGTTCTGGAATTAAACAGTGGTGATGGCTGCACGATACTGTGACTTGGTGAATCCTTGTAGTGGCAAAGTCCAGAATTTTATCCGGATGCCACAGATGCCTTGTGCCTCAGAGTCCTCCTCTCAGGAGGTCAGGTCATAGTGCAGGGCCCTCAGCCCGAGGCAGGTGGCCAATGCCCAGACAGTGCCTTCTGTGGCAAAGAACTAACTTTATCCTTTTTCTTTCCTTTTTCTGAGCCTGGGGATGGAACCCAAGGCCTGCACATTAAGGTCCATCTCCCACCATTTTATTACTGATTGACTGACTAAATGGTACCAGGGATTGAACTCAGGACCTTACCCTTTTTTTTTTTTTTTTTTTTTTTTTGAGACAGGGTCTCGCTTTGTAGTTCGGGTTGGCTCTAATCTCACTACGTAGCCTAGGCAAGCTTCGAACTCAGCAATCCTCCTGTCTCTGCCTCCCGAGTGCTGGGATGACAGGCGTGAGCCACCACGTCCAGCACTGTGGTATGTGGTATTGATGGTTGGTGGGCCTGAGTCTCCACTCCCAGCATTGTATGTGGTTACTGGAGATCAAACTCAGGAACTTGCGCTTGAGAGGCAGGTGCCGGAACCACTGAGCTAATCCTCCGGGCCAGGACCTTACACTTTTGAGGCAGGCACCAGAACCACTGAACTTAATCCCTGGGGCACCACCCCCCAGCCATTTTATTTTGATACAGGGTCTAAACTGCTAAACCGCCAGGGCTGAGTCACAACCCTCCTGCCTCAGCCTCTGAAGCACTGGGCTAGCAGGTATGCACCGCTGTGCTCTGACCAACTTCACCTTCTCATTCCCATCCACTGTGAGGGGGGACTTCTGTCAGACAGTATGAGTCACTTACTGGAAATGGAACAGAGGCCTGGCACAAGCAGAGTGGCCCATGGTGACGACAGGCACCATTGCCCTTGACTTCTTTTCTCCTGATCAGACGCACAGTGATGTAAAGAATCTGGGGAGCTTTAGGAGCTCCCAGGGCCCATTCCCTAAACTACCATATGCCTTGTCCTGTGACCACTGCGACCAGGCATTCTCTGGGAAGGGGTGTCCTGGGCCTTCAGGGCTCTGAGCAGCTTCCCTGGCCTCAGCTGTCCATGCCAAAATCATGTGACAACCGCCAATCTCCCCAAGCAGCACCTAGTGCCCTGGGGCAGTGCCAGCACACAGGGTCACAGAGAGCGCCCCTAGGTGTGGCAACAGAAACTCTCTCAGGTCCTAGGTCCTCAGGTCCAAAAGCTACATGGTCTCAACCCTGTCTAGCCAGACGGCTGCCATAGAAGAGACAATGTTGGACAATGAGGAAACTGAGGCTCGGAGCCATCAAAGGACTGAGGCACTGTGAATGAGGCCCCAGAAGCCATGCCCCAGCCCGGCTCATCTGTAATTCCAATGCCAGCTAGTTCTGGGGTGACAGTCCCCACTTCCTCCCCAGCAGTGGAGTCACTGCCAGCGGCCTCCCGCCTCCAGGTTCCCTTCTGGCTGTGGGATGTTTGTTCAAACCCAGTCAACTTTAAAACTCCCAGGGTTTTAGAGAGAAACCTGAGTTTCTAGAAAAACAAGCAGACCTAGAAATGAAAGGCTGATAGTTGGTCACCACCCCCAACCTTGCCCCCAACTCACCAGGCCCTGGGACACTTGTGGGCACCCTTGCGAGTTGCTGCCAGATTTAATGATCTCTCTTCATTATAGCCATTTGGTAGAAGTTTGGAGGGAAGCTAAGTCAGGAGGCAGAGTCACAGGGGAAAGATGCCTTGGCCCAGAAAACCCTTTAACAAAGTTCAACACTTTTTCTTTTTTTTTGAGACAGGGTCTCGCTTTGTAGCTCAGGCTGGCCCTGAGCTCACTATGTAGCCCAGGCAAACCTCGAACTCAGCAATCCTCCTGTCTCTGCCTCCCGAGTGCTGGGATTACAGGCATGAGCCATGATGCCTGGCTCAACATGAATTTTATATCCAAAAAAGTCTACCAAGAAGCTGGGTGCACTGGCACACACCTGTTATCCCAGCTACTTGACAACTTAGGTAGACCGTCTTCAAATTCAAAAGAGCTGCGTGTGCAACTCAGGGGGGAGGGCCTGACTAGCATAGACAAGGTCATGGGTTCCATCCCCAGCACCACAGAAAGGCTACCAAGAAGCTAAGGAAGGGCTGGAATGTAGCTCAGTGGTGCAGCCCATCCATCCCCCACCCCCTGGCAAGCACATGGCCCTGGATTCCCGGAACCAGAAAAGAAAAGTGAAAAAAATAAAAAAGAAGAAGCTAAAGAAAACAGTATTTTTACAGTGGCACCTTCACTTCAAAAGTGTAAAGCCAGGGCCGGAGGGTTAGCTCAGCGGTTCCGGCACCTGCCTCGCAAGCACAAGGCCCTGAGTTCCATCCCCGATCCCCAGTAACCACATACAATGCTGGGGGTGGAGATTCACACCCACCAACAATCAATACCACATACCACAGTGCCGGGTGTGGTGGCTCACCCCTGTAATCCCAGCACTCGGGAGGCAGAGACAGGAGGACTGCTGAGTTCGAAGCTTGCCTAGGCTACATAGTGAGATCAGAACCAACCTGAACTACAAAGCAAGACCCTGCACAAAAACAAAACAAAACAAACAAAAGTGTAAAGCCAGCATCATGAGGTACAGTAACGTCAACCAGAAGATGAGGCTGTGGGTGCTACGAAGCAGTGAAGGTGCTGGCTGGTGTAGTAAGACAAGAAAAAAGAAAGATGATCCAGGTGTGGGAGGCTGAGGCAGGGGGATCGTTGTGAGTTCGAGGCCAACCTGGGCAATTTAACCAAGACCCTGTCTCAAAACAGTGTGAAGGCCCAAGGTTCAATCCCCAGTATAGCAGAGGGAGGTGGTGAAGACAGAAAAAGAGAGGGAGAGAGAGAGAGGGAGAGAGAGGTGGCAGAGAAGGGGAGAGGGAAGAGGAAGGAAAGAGGAGGGGCGAGAGGCTGACAGAAAATCCAGAAGAACAAACTGACCACCTGCTGTGGCTTCTATCTAGATGTCCCCACAAGGCCTTGGGCACTCACAGTGAGCTTGTGCCAGGTGACTGGATCAGGGGCATGTGATGCTCAGCAGTGAAGCCAGGTGGGAGAAGGGGGTTTGTGGGCATGGCCTGGACACACGCACCCCTCCCGCCTGCCCAGCCAGGGACTGTTCCTCTCATCTCGCTCTCCTGCTTTGGAACCGGCTGACCGTGCACTGCAAACTCCACAAACTGGGAGTGAAAAGAAACCTTTCCTCCTCTAACTTGTGGGGATGGGTCCCGGGGGTCCCAGCAACAAGGAAGTCACTGCCATCACCTGTCAGGAGGAAGCACAGCCGAGTCCGGTGCCTGGAGGTAGCCAGGTCCCGGTGACCTGTGCGACATGTCCTGCCCGCGCCTGCTCACAGCTGGCCCTCGCTGGCTTCCCTGGCTGACTCTGATCTGTCCAAAGCAGATGACCCTCTGGCTGGCAGGGGCAGAGGCGGGTCCCGTGCAGGGCACACTCAGTGACTCCTGCTCTCACAGCAGCAGCTGTTGCGCTGCACACGGGCTTCAGAAACAAAGGCCTCTGGCCGGGAGTTTTACCAGACTTCCACCTCTGCAACGAAGACAGCAAGGTGGGAGTCGAAGGTTCGAAGGGGAAGGGTGGTCAGTGTTTCCAGAACTACGTCAGGAAGGAAGACAGGAGCCTGATGCCGGGAGGAGGGAGTGGGGGGCGGCCCTGCAGACCTGGGGTAAGCTGTGAGCTCAACAGTCCCAGTCTTCAAACTTTTCAGTATCTTTAAAGATTTTATTTCTTTTTCTTTTCCTTTCTTTTTAAATTTTTGAGACTGAGTCTCCCTAAGTTGCCCAGGACTCTGACTTGTGGTCCCCTGGCTTAGCCTCCCGATGACAACAGGCACACGTCACCACGCTTGGGGACACGCGGTCTCCTTTAGCGACCTGGACTTGCTCTTTCCCGTGAGAGCAGAGAGGCAGGGCCCGAGGGCGCCAGGGACAGGCCTGGGGAGTGGCACAGCCAGGGCCAGTAGGTCTTTGTCTGCGTAGGAAGGACGGGGAAGATGCCAGGTCCTCGCCGAGGCACCTGCTGGCCCTGAGAACCCCCTGCTCGAGGCTGGACCCTTGGGGAGGGCGCAGGTGGAAGACGGTGTGGAGGAGACACCTGAGGCCTGGCACAGAGCCAGGCACACAGCAGGAGCCCAGAGCACATGACAGGGTCCTGTGAGAAGCTGGCTCGGGTCCCTCCTCTGCACACAGCCTTCTGAGGCTCCCGCTGCCCTTGCGGCCCCCAGGACCTGCAACCTTGAGCTGTTTTCCCTTCTGATCCCACTGAGTCCTGGACCAGGCATGCCGGCAGGGGAGGATGAAAAGTCCTCCCCATACCCAACTTCCTGGCAGCACTCTGCCAACTCCCATTCATTCATTCAATCCAAATAGCGGGCACTTCCAGGCACTGGGGCTCCCTTGGAGGCAGAAATCCAACAGGAAGGACTGGTTCTTTGTCCACATATAATATTTAGTAAGATACTGTTTTAAGTCCAGCATGCTGGCAGCACCGGGGAGGCTGAGGCAGGAGGATCACTCTGAGTTTGAGACCAGACCAGGACACATAATGAGTACAGAGCCAGCCTGAATCACCTAGTGAGACTCAGGCTCAAGAAAACAACCTCCAAAACAGGAAATTTAAAAAAACTGTTTAAAACTAAACTTAGTGGCGCAAGCCTGTGACCCCTGAATTCTGGGAGTCTGAGACAGGAGTACTGCAGGTTTGAGCCCAGCTTGGGCAACTTAGCAATTTAGCAAGCACCACCACACTGGGCCAAGACATACTGAACTGCTGCCTGCCTGCCTGCCCACTTTTATCTTTGCAGTTCCCAGAGAGAAAAGCTGTACACAAACATACACCAAACACAAAACCAGCCTGGCACTCCTCCCCAAACCACACCTCCAACTCACTCCACAGTCCTGGGGGAAACCATCATCACGCCTCCACCCAGAGAAACTGAGGCTCAGTGGCCTGGACTTCTGGGGGATTGCGGGCCTCAAGAAGAGCTGAAGCCACTCTCCAGGCACCACGAAGAAGCCAGGGCTGGCTCAGGTCCACCCAGTCTCTCCGAGCCGGCAGGCTATGCCCCAGGAACCAGTCCCTGGCAACCTGTGTCTCTTTGCTCTTCAGGCGCCCAGGATGTGGCTCTGATGCCACAGGCCCACGGCCGCCAGACGGAGAAGGAGCCCGGCCTGCTGTGCTCCCAGGCACCTGGTCACCTGTGCCCGCTCCCCAGACTGATTCCTCAAGGACAAAGGCCCTGTGGCAGCCACTAGCCCTCCTCCACCACCATGGGCTTCATCTTGGTCTTGCCAGCCCCAGAGGACAGGGATGCCCACATGGTCTGGGAGGACTGTGACCAGGTCTGCCCAGGAGACAGGGCGGGACTGTCTCTGCCTCTCCCACCCACCTACTCCCAAAGGCCCTGGCTTCGCAGGGCTGCCAGGTGCCAGAATACCCACTCCACGGCCCAGCCCACCCTGGCCTCATGCCTCCTCTGCACCTTCTGCTCGCCAGTTGTGCTTTTCTCCCAGGTCTGTGGTCCATCCACTTCCCAGATCCTTAGTAAGAAAACAATACAGACCCACCCACCCTTGTCATCCTAGCCCTCTGGAGGCTGAGGCAGGAAGATTCCAAGTTCAAGCCCAGCCTGAGCCTTAGGAACTTAGTGAGGTCCTGTCTCACAATAAAAAAATAGAAAGGGATGGGGATGGAGCTCAGGGTGAAGACCTAAAGTTCCATTCTCAACACTCAGGGGGAGAGGGAGGAAAGAAAAGAAAACTAAGGGTACATGGAGGAGGATCTTATTTGCTTCAGTGCCAGCAATGTGTCCTGAAGGCCAAACCCAGCTCTGCCAGGACGCTGGGCATGGGATGTGTGTGTCATCCCTGCACTTGGGAGGCAGAGGCAGGAGGATTGCTGAGTGTGAGGCTTGTTGGGCTACATAGTGAGCTTAGGGCCAGCCTGAACTACAAAGTGAGACCCTGTCTCAAAACAAAACAAAAAAAAAGCAACAATTAAAAAACAGGAAAAAAAAAGTTTTCCTGAACAGTTTTATCAATGCACAGCTGTCCTTTCCTTTCTTCAGTACCTGTCCCTGGGATGGCCAGCCAAGCTGAGGCGACAGAACCACCTGGCCTTCTCAGAGATGCCTTCTGACTCCAGCAAGAGGGCAGGGTGATGATGGACTTCAGGTGTGGCTGGACCCAGGCGCCCAGGCCTCAGTCTCCCCTTTCCCTCCCTGGTCCTGATGGAGGTAACCTGAGACCCTCAGTCCAGCTGTTCAGTCCCAGGCAGGGCCTGCTCAGTTGCTTGGGTCGGGTCCCTGCCCTTCCCCAAAGCACTCTGCCTAAGCGTGGGGGACATACGCCCCGGGGAAGAGCAGGCTACAACAGCGGTAGCCACAGACCTCCCCCAGAGAAACAGCCACACGTGGACATCGTGATCGAGGGCCAGGAGCAGCTTCGGCACAATCTAAACCGGCTGGGGAGGAAGCGGCCAGAGCCGCAGGCTCCCAGTGAAGATCGCAAGCAACCACCGGGCCACACGTGAGCCCCACGGTGTTACTTCACCTGGAGCCAGCTAGGCTCTGATGCCGGGCTCTGAGTTCAAGGGCTGCTGGGGCCAGGGCTGCGTGGCAGACACCTCCAGCTCCAATCACCCACAAAGATGAGGCTGGAGCTTCTCGCTGTTAACAGTGGGTTGGGAGCCTTGACCTCCACACAGCTATTCCAAATTATTCCCCAATTCCAAACATGCCCAGCTGAGGTCCATGAGGCTGAATCCAGTTGCCTGCGGATGCCCACGCCAGGGTTTTGCCGATGATACAGGAGCCCATATGTGGCGAGGCCTGGGCACCAGGCTCTCACGCCTCCCCTCAGTTCCGGGAACAAGAGCTCCCATGGTGACATTTTACAGAGAAGAAAAGGAGGTGGTGAGGCGGAATGAGTGGGCCACATGCAGCTAGCTGGGCCTCCAGCAGGACGAGGGGGCAGTCAGTGTATGGCCCAAGGCTCTCTCGGGGAGGCTTGTGGGCCCGAGGAGGCGCACACGGCCTGCAAAGGCCGCCAGGCCAGATCCAGGCACTGCAACCGCAAGATCCCGTCTCCTCCTGCTCTCAGCCCTCGGTCCTGGGGTCACTCCTCATGCAGCAGGAGCCACAGTGTATGAGAGCCACACGGAGACCCCAGTGTGTGAGCCCAAGGCCAGCTCTCCGGCTGGGGGGCAGCAGTGGGCCTCACCCCTCGGGGCTGTGTGCCCAGCACCAGCGGGCCTAAACAACGCAAATACTTGCCAGAGAGATGACCAGATGGATGGTGCCTCCATGCGGCCCTCCTGCCGTCCCCCAGCGGGCCTGCCTGGTCCTGCCCAGGGCCTTTGCACAGCTCTTCCTCTGCCCCAGCACCCTCCGGCTGTTTAGGTCCAGGTCCCAGGTCACCTCGCAGCGAGGCCCTGCCCAGTCTGCTGTGCTCCTCGTATGCTGTCCCCCACGCGCCCCACATCTTCTAACACCTCTGGTCCTCACGGGCAGGGGCCCTGACAGACCAGCAGCCATACCCTTCTTCGCTGCCAGCTCCTGCTCCTAGAGTCACACTGAGGCAGGTCCCGGCTCGGAGCCACAGGGGGGACAGGGTCACCAGCCTGAGACTGTAAACAAACTGCATCTGTCGCCTCCAGGGAGCAGCGGCAAAGCTGCTAGGTGGGTCAGGGTGACGGGGAGCAGGGCCGCGTGTTGCCCACGAGAAAGCCGCTCTTACTACTGTGTTACAGAGGTGGAGACTGAGGTTCAGAGAGCTGATGCCACACAGTGAAAACAGGGTGAAAAGACCCGACTCCAGGCTCAGCCACTACTGTGTGGATGGAATGAGACCGAGAGAGGGAACTAGCAGAGCTCAGGGCCAGCAAGAGTGCAAAGGCCCTGGGGCAGGTTGGTGTCCAGAAAAGGGGCAGCAGCTAAGAGGCTGTGTGGCTGCAGGGAGTGAGCCAGAGGAAGCAGACGAAGGAAAGCCAGCCATGACAGCCTTGCCCCGTTGTCCCTCGGCCTAGCACTAGGGCCACCATGACACCCTCTTGCCCACTCACACCCTCGGCTCCCTCCCTTCACCTGCAGTGGGCGGGGCCTCTTTCCTACTCCAATAGTGGCCGAGCCGAGAATTCCACTCTGATCAATAGTATGAGGTATAGGTGACGTTACTCTGGAGTCCCCACCCCAGCTCCTCCCTTAGAATCTTCCCAGTTATTTTGGATGTGAGACTGAAGAGAGGGGCACCATACTCCACCTTTACATTCCTTAGAAATCAGTGTTTAGTCTCTTCAGTTACTGAAACAGGATTTTTCTCAAAGCACTAAATTGTTCAGTTTGTGAAGCAGGTAAAAGCGGTGACACAGCCACCCCCCCCAACTCCTACACAGCACTCAGGTCGGTCCCTCTGGTGATAGGAAGTGACAGTGCTGGGTAGCTGGCCATCTGTTGGCTGAGGTGGACCCTGGCATCCTCACACCAGGATGGAACGGTGATGCCAACTGGTTCCCCTCAGGAAGGAATGAGAGCTGACCCAGGGTGAGCGCACTGGCACACCTGTTGTCCCAGCACTTTGGGAGGCTAAGGCAGGAGCATCTCAAGTTTGAGTCCAACACAGGCAACTTAATGAGACTCTATCTCAAAGAGAAATTTTAAAGAAAGGGCTGTGGATATAACTCAATGGAGACAGCTCCCCTAGCACACATGGGGTCCCATCCCCAGCACCAGAAAACTCAATGAATCTGAGACCCAGAAGAGTATTGCTGATACATTATTGATGTCTGCCATTGGCCACTTCCAGAATTTTCTTAACTATAACTCAACATGGGTGAAAAGCCACACGCTGAGAATCTGGGTGATTATGGGACAGAAGTTTAACCCAAATAAACCGAAGTCCCCCACAGCAGCGCTTAGGGAGCAGTGCACCAGAGCACGCCAGGGATCCCAGCACGCAGGCTGAGGCAGGAAGACTGCCAGTTTGAGGCCAGGGCTGGCTGTGACCATTCAGATGTGTCCCACCTTGTGAGGTGAGGCTGGGCCAGAGGGGCAGGTCTGGGGGGGACGGGGCAGAGTGTGTTTCTGTCTGGTTCCTCCCTGTTCTCCGCTTCCTGGTTGGCGGCCATGGCGACGATTGCTCCAACCCCTCTGCCAGCCCATTTCTGTCTCGAAGCCAGCTGACTATGGACTGAGTCTGCTAAAAACATGAGCCAAATAAATCTCACCTCCTTTCAGACACAGGTGTTGGGTTATTTTGTCCCAGGGACAGAAAAGTGATAAATACACCAGCAAACCAGTCTGGGAGCAGATACAGCCCCACTGCCTGCTACTGTAAATAAAGACTTCCTGAGACATGGGCACGCTCGTTCCTTTTCCACCAGCAGCTCTTGCCCTACAAGGGCGGGGTTGAGCAGCAGAAAGTCAGCACACCTGCCCCACTACCCCTGGGTTAGAGAAAAGTGCCTGTCTTTTTCACTTGCAATCTAGACAGGTAGACAAAGAGCCTGGCACAGAGCAGGTGCTCAGCAAAGTGCAGGCAGCAATGCAACGGGCACACAGAAGGTACACAACAGAGCTGTTCAGAGGAACCTGCTGAGCCTGGAGCAGGGGAGCATGCCTGTAATCTTGGCACTCTGGGAGGCTGAGGCAGGAGGCTTTGAAGTTCAAGCCCAGCCTGCATAACTTGGTGAGAACTTTTCTCAAAATAAAAAAGGGATTGGAGGGCTGGGATTTAGCTCAGTGGTTCCAGCGCCAGCCTAGTAAGCACAAGGTCCCTGGTTCGATCCCGGTAACCACATACAATATGGGGTGTGGTGACTCACGCCCACCAGCAATCACTACCACACACCACAGTGCCAGGCGTGGTGGCTCACGCCTGTCTTCCCAGCACTTGGGAGGCAGAGGCAGGAGGATTGCTGAGTTCAAGGCTTGCCTGGGCTACATAGTGAGCTCAGGGCCAGCCTGAACTACAAAGCGAGACCCTGTCTCAAAAACAAACAAAACCAAAATATTAGAGAGCTGGGGACATAGCTCAGTGTGATGGCCCTGGGAGCCTTCCATAGTAGCAAGACAAAAAAACACAAGAGGTCCTGGGGAGAATAAAGAGAAATTAGAAGCCCCCAGGTTGGGGTGGGGATGTGAAATTTATAGCCATGTTGGAAACAGCCTGGCAGCTCCTCAGACGGGTGGCAGCGGCCTCCTTAGACCCCGCTCCTTGGTGTTCACCTGGGGGAAGAGTTTCGTCCATGTGGAATGTTCCCAACAGCACTAGTCATAGCACTCAAAAAGGAAAACAGTCCATGGGTCAATGACTGCAGACAGCAAGGGGCACGTGCATGGAATATTACTCAGCCAGGAAAAGGAGGGAGGCCGTGACTCTGAGGACCCCGAGGACCCTGTGCACAATGAGAGACACTAGACACAGAGAACACAGTGTGGGCTCCACAGACAGGAAATCCCCAGAACAGGTGACCCTAGAGACAGGAAGTAAACTCAGAGGTGAGAGTTGGGGAGGGGTGGGTGACTGCCATGGGGACAGGACTAGTGTTGGGGTGATGGGTGCCCTGAATCACACACTGAGCAGGTGCAGTGCATGGCGTGGGAACTGTCACTTGGGTGAGCTACTGTCTGGAAACAATGAAGAGGAGTCCAGGGCTGGGGATGCAGCTCACAGCGCCACTACCTGCCTAGCAAGTGCAAGGTCCTGAGTTCGATCCCCAGTACAGCAAAGAAAAAAAGAAAGGGAAAAAAAGCAGTTCAGGCAAACAGGCGCAAGAGCATCACAAATGGTGGTGCGAGCTGTGCTGTGTGGCCCAGGTTCATGTGTGAGGATCATCATTTCCTCCCGGAGATGGAGACGACGGCAGGACCTGCGTCTGACTGAAAACAGGCTTTGTTTTCTTACTACATGCACGTTACTGCTTGCGCTTTTAGACAGACCTCTCGCATGGTCACAGGCAGTGGAAAGGAACAGAGCTCCAAACCCGGGCACACAGCAGCCATGCGCAGGAGCTTAGGAAGCACGAATGACAGCATCTTGTGCTGGTGAGGGGTGACGGGTTATTCAGAAAGCAGTGTGGGGACAGTGAGAGCCACTGTGTGTCAATTAATACCCTCAAACACCTATTCCAGGACTAATTCCAAAGACAACAAAGGTTCACATTAAAAAGAAGAAAATGAAATTATAAACGTGCTAGAAGAATTTTCCCTCTGTGAAGAGAAAGGGTCCATCGCATATAAAGAACATCTACAAATCGACAAGATGGGTTGCTCAACTGAGGCAGGAAAGGCTCCAGAGGATGACATAAGAATAGTGACCAAGGAGGGTGGTTAGATATCAGCAACTCCTGGGGATTGAGCAGAAAAACAGGCCCAGCTGGTGGCGGCAGGAGCCTGGGGCCTCCAAAGCGGCCAGCAGCTGCGAGCCTGCTGGTATGGCCCCTTCTCCCTGATGAGTAATCCTGAGTTTTCTAACTATGACAGAAATCACTATCAGGGCCGAAGGTTTAGCTCAGTGGTTCCAGCACCTGCCTTGCAAGCGCAAGGCCCTGAGTTCAATCCCGGTAACCACATACAATGCTGGGCATGGTGACTCATGCCCACCAGCCATCAATACCACATACCACAGTGCCGGGCATGGTGGTTCACGCCTGTAATTCCAGCACTCGGGAGGCAGAGGCAGGAGGATTGCTGAGTTCGAGGCTTGTCTGGGCTACATAGTGAGCTGAGGGTCAGCCTGAACTACAAAGTGAGACCCTGTCTCAAAAAAAAATCACTATCAGATGAGAGGATGTGAAGCGCCCTGATCAGGCCCCTAGGGCCCATGCGCCAAACCCTAGGCCTTGCATTCACCTCAACAACCCACAGGAGCACACGATGAGGAAAACAAAGAAGATGCATTGAAAAGGAGATCAGCCCCACCACAGCTGTCATCAGTCACCTCAGCACTCAGGCAGGCTGAGGCAGGAGGGTCAAAAGTTCCAGCTCAGCCTGGGAAATGTAGCACCTTAGCGAGATCCTGCCTGAAACAAGTTTTAAAAGGGCGGTGGGGGGGGGGGCGCTGAGGATGTAGTTCAGTGGTAAGGCCCTGGGTTTATATCTTGGCACTGAAAAGAAAGAAACACACTGCAACTGTGCCCCAGCTCAGGATGGCTCAGCTACATCCCTCCTGCTCTGACATCCTGGGCCCTTGAGAGGCTGGGGAGGCCCGGTCCCCAGGAGGATCCGCAGTTCCTAGAGGCTGCAAACATCACACCCTTGAGATGCAAACCAATCCATCCCACAGGGCAAGGCCTGGCAGTGCAAGATCCTCATCCGGGCCCCCCCGCCTCCACGCCTGCAGGTTGAGATGCACGTCTGGGCATGTGACGCACTATGGTGACCAGGACAAGAGGCTAAGTGTCTACTGTTTTTCAAGGCTGGCCTTGAACTCACTGTGTAGCCCAGGCTGACCTCGATCCTCAAGTGATCCCCCTGCCTCAGCCTTCAGAACGCTGAGATTATAGGTGTGCACCACCATTTTTTTATTTTGAGGTATGAGGTCTTGCTAAATCACTCCCACTGCCCAGGCAATCCTCCTGCCTCCACAGCCTCCCTCAGCCACGGACCGGGCCACCCCCATCCCAAGGCCTTAGCACAGGCTGCTGCCACGGCTCACAGCGCTCAGCCCTCGGCCGCAGCTTCTCATGCATATCTCAGCTGACTGCCCTGCTCACTCAAAGGTGCTGGGACAACCAAGTTCATTTTTTTGTCTTGTCTTTTCTCGTTTTCTCTTGCCCTGAGCTATGACCCCAGACCTTTCTTAAATATTTTGCGACAGAGTCTTGCTCAATTACCAGAACTGGGCTGGATCTTTCAATCCTCCTGCCCCAGCCTCCCAGAGAGCTGGGGTGACAGGTGTGTGCTACCACACCTGGCTGTTTTCCTCTCTGAACTGACCGCTTACCGAAGTGGTTTTCCTCAGAGCTGGCAAACACTGCCCACAGTGGGGCAGACAGTGAATATTCTAGTGCCGCTGCTCGCTCTGGTTTTAATAGAAAGCCATCATGGATGGGCCAGAGATTTAGCTCAGTGGTTCCGGCGCCTGCCTTGCAAGTGCAAGGTCCTGAGTTCGATCCCGTTAACCACATACAACAATGCTGGGCGTGGCGACTCACGCCTATAATCTCAGCACTTGGGAGGCAGAGACAGGAGGATTGCTGAGTTTGAGGCTTGCCTGGGCTACATAGTGAGCTCAGGGCCAGCCTGAACTATAAAGTGAGACCCTGTCTCAAAAAACAAAACAAAACAAAAGAAGAAAGTTGTCATGGATTGCATAGGAGTGTATGGGCATGGCTGTGTGCTGATAAAACTTTACTGACAAAATATTTAATTAACAAAAACACTATACTGACAGAAAGTGGCTCAGATGCTATCCAGGTGACAGCCACAATCAGCTGACCCTTGATCCTGGCCATATCTCCCACCTCTTACTCAGCATTCCATGGGGGCAGTGAGTTGTTATTGTCACCTGCATCCCCAGAGGACCACGTGACCCATAGTGGCTGCTCAGGAAACATGACAGCCAAGTGGAACGATGCACACCTGTCATTCCAGCGCTCTGGAGGCTGAGGCAGGAGATGGCAAGTTTGAGCCCAGCTCAGGCAACCCTTCTTATCTCAAAACTTAAAGGTCTGAGGATGCAGCTCAATGTGAAGGTCCTGGCTGGGTTTAGTTCCCAGGATTGCAAAAAAAAAAAAAAAAGCATCTCAGGTCCAAGTGGCCTCATGGCTCTCCTCCCCTCATCATCCTTGGCACTGTCTTCCTGAGAGCCCCTGGTGGGTACCAGGCACCTGTCATGTGTCAGGCTGTTCCAGAGTGAGGAAGAGCCCTTGCGCTCTTGTCAGAAAGCATAGCAAAGCCATCTACGTCAAGGGTGACAAGTGCTATGCTGACAAAAAGGGGGAAGGTATAATAAGAAGGGAGGACAGAGGAGGGGACAGATGAAAGAGAGGCAGCTGTTTTTTTTTTTTTTCCTTTTTGGAGACAGGGTCTCGCTTTGTAGTTCAGGCTGGCCCTGAGCTCACTATGGTGCCCAGGCAAGCCGCCGCGAACTCAGCAATCCTCCTGTCTCTACCTCCCAAGTGCTGGGATGACAGGCGTGAGCCACCACGTCCGGCATTGTAGTATGCGGTGTTGATTGTTGGTGGGCGTGTCTCCACGCCCAGCATTATATGTGGTTACCGGGGATCGAACTCAGGTCCTTGCGCTTGCGAGGCAGGCACCAGAACCACTGAGCTAACCCTCCGGCCCAAGAGGCAGCTGTTTTATACAAGCAGGTTAGAGAGGGCTCACCACAAGGAGATATTTGAGTAAAATCTTGACGGAACTAAAGAAGCAAATGACAGATTTGGGGAAATAATGACCCAGGCAGAAGGTACAGCTGTGCAAAGGCCCTGGGGCAGCACAGAGCCCAGAGTGGTACAGAAGCAACGAGGAACCTGTGAGGCTGCGGTGGAGGAAGTAAAAAGCAGAGAAGAAGGAGGAGGGAAGAGGCGGACAGGTGGGTGATGAGGCCCTGTGGGAAGGACCTGGCCTTTGGCCTCACGGAGGTGGGAGCCCTGGAGGGCTGAGGGCAGAGAAGGGACTGGACCGAGCCAGTCTTTTGCCAGGTCCTTTCCAGAGTGAGCGCGCTGGTCCAGGGACACTAGTGATGATGGAGCTGGAGCAGGTGGAGGCAGAGGAGGGGCAGGCGCTGGGTGGGTTTTGAAGGCGAAGCTGACAGAATTCGCCACCAGATTAGATGAGGGAGGGATGAGGCTTGAGGCTGCAAGACACAGGACGGTGCAGGGGACGGTTCAGGGACATGCAGGCCACGCTCCGGGCTCTGAGCATGAGGCTTACCGCAGGCCGAGTGGGTGTCCCCAACCCCCAGCGCTCGGTGGCTGCTTCAGCAGCCATCGGAATGCAAGGCAGGGTGGCGGCTGTGGCTTTGGCCTGGCCGTGGGAGAGCAGAGACCCAGCCTTGCTTGTCCCATCACGAGGGCTGCAGTTTCAATCGCCGGTGACACCTGGGGCTGGAAGTGCTACAGGAGGCACTCGTTATGCGTGCTCACTCCTGAACCAGCCACTGCCAGAGCCCAGCTCGGACGCCCACTGGGGACACTGAGCACCCACAGCCACAGGCCCAGTCTGCGGGCCTCGGCCGCCCATACAGGGTGCTAGGCTGCCATGGGGGGTCACTCAGTCTCATGTTTACAGCTCGGGGGCGGCAGCCCGGGGCAGAGGCAGCTGGCACCGTCTGTGGACAGCCGAGGCCCAGCAGGTGAGGGTCACGTAGCAGTGCAGCTCCGAGGTGTCTCCCAGTACCTAACCCAGAGGTGGGACGAACTTTTCTAAAACTTCCACAGACACCCCGGTGGTGCACACCTGTCACCTGGGAGGCTGAGGCAGATGATCACCCCAAGTTTAGGCCAGTCTGAACTCCATAACAAGAACCTGTCTGAAAAAAATAAGGTTGCTGCAGATGGAAAGCGAGTTAGCAAGAGTGATTCTGTCCTGGCGAACATGATCTGAGGACATGTGAGGTTGCCCGAGGGGGATCCTCATGGCACGGAGCAGATGAAGGCCGGTGACACAGCTACTCTAGTGCCCAGGATACCCCTCAAAATAAAGAATTTTAGCCAGGCGTGGTGGTCCACACCTGTCATCTGAGCACTCTGGGAGGCTGAGGCAGGAGGATTCCAAGTTTGAGCCCAACCTGGCACCTTAGAGGCACAGCAAACCCCAGTCTCAAAAAAATGGCAGGGGATGAAGCTCGATGAGAAGGCCCTCAGTTCTGTTTCTCAGTACATCAGAAAGAGAAAAGGAAACTCCACCCAAACTCCAAGGCCCTTACACCAGAAGTGAGTTCAGAGGAGCAAATAGCCGGCCAGCTGGTACAGTGTGATCTCCGCGGATTTCAGTACAGTGTAGGGAGGGGCCCCCTTACCTCCCAGCCCCCTCAATCTGTCCCCAGTCAGATCACCGAGCTCCTGATAAAGCAAATGCCTGCCCTGTGGCCTACTTGTGGTTAATGAGTCTGGCTCAGGAAGTCAGGGGGCTGGGAAAGGGACTCCTCCGGCCTTCCTGCAGCCCTGCTGGGTTCTTCCCCTCACTCTGCTGCTGCTGGCCGAGGCAGGCTCCAGTGTCAGCAGCGATGAGGAGGCAGCGGAATGAACCAGACCATCCATCTATGTGGTCGCTTGCTCTCTTACCGTCTCTCTCTCTGACTTCAGCAGACATTTTACCCAATTCTCAGGCAGCCCGGCATCTCGCCTCCCTTTCTGCCAAAGAAGCTTTGGGAGGCCTGAGGAAAAGTAGGATGGGTGTCCCTACGGGTGTCCACAGGGACGCCACGGTGGCCGCTAGGGAGGGTCGCTCAGGGAGCGTGAGTTTTGCAAATCCGGACACTTCCTCCCTGGGAGCTTGTGACCTCGAAGGAAGCGCTCCGTGCTATGGCCTCTGCACACCACCCCGTGAGGCGCAGGCCAGGCCCTGAGGGAGGAGCACAGGAGGTGCAGACAGCTGGGTTCTCGGAGATGGAGATCAGGGCCCGGTCAGGGTCCAAGGGAAGAGGTCTGACGGTGGCAGGGACGACCAGGCACTAATGCCATCGCCTATTCCACCAGTTCTCGGGGAAGACTCCCTGAAACATCGTCCCTTTACTCTCGGCATTTTTCAGAAAGGTAAACTGAGGCCCAGAAAGGTAAGGAACAGCAAATGCAGCAGTACTAAGGACCAGGGACTTCCAGAAAGAGAGATGACATAGAAGCTGACCCAAATCAAAGACTCCCACCCTCACGCAACCGGTGTCCTGCTTCAAGACTGTACGGCTAACGGCTGGGGGGTGGGGGGAGGCAGGGGAGGCAGGTCCGGAAGGTGACAATGGCGAGACAGGCACCCCCTGGAAGGGTGGCTCCAGGTAGTGGGGCAAGGGTCGCATCTTGGGTAGAATAGAGTTTCTTAAGCATTCCACACAAAGCGAACAAGAGCAGGTGAGATACCGTCCTCAAGTCCCCTAAAGGACACAGATCACCCACCGTGACTCTCAAACGGGGATCCCACAACAGACCTATGGACCCTCTGTCCTGCGTGATTGTAAAGACGGTTCGCTCCACCCTCAGACTCCCAGACAAGGCCCTTTTACTCCCTCCTCAGACCCCCTGCGCCCCTAGGCCTCCCAGAAAGGGCGGAGCCAGGCGACCCCCGCGCCCCTCAAGCAGCATCTTGGAGCTTCCCGTGTGCGCCCTCGCGCGGAGGGCTCTGGCCCGACGACCCCACTGTGGGTCCCGGGTAGACCACTCCGACCCCGAGACCCCCGCGGCGCCCCCGAGTGGACCACTCCGGCCCGACGCCCCGCGCGTTCTCGGCCCATGCGCGCCCGGACGAGCCCACTGCGCCGCGGCGGGGGGAACCAGCTGGCTCATTCAAACTGAGGGGGGCGCCGCAGGGCCGTACCGTTACCTGCCGCCGCCCCGCTCTCTGCCGCCCAGGCCGCCTCCGCCGTCACGGCTCCCGCCTCGGCGTTCTCTGCCTCGTCCGGCACCTCCAGCTCCATGGCCGAGCGTCCCGGCGGCGGCGGCGGCGGGCTCGAGGTTGTACCCGAGCTCGGCCGCCGCCGCTGAACAACAAGCGCCGCCGGCCCAGTGCGGAGGGAGGGGCCCGACCTCGGGGGCGTGGAGGAAGGCGGGACCAGGCGGGACCAGGCGTGACGCGCGCCGCGCAGCCAATCGGGGACTACGAGGCGTAACCTAGGGCGACACGGCCAAGGAGCGCGGAGAGCGCCCCCGCGCGCCCAGGGGCGGAAGGATGTGGCGGGCGTATTCCAGTAAACGACGTTGTTGAACACGAGGGAGACAGATAACATTGATTTCTACCATTCTCCAAAGAACACATTCTGTTACCTACATTATACACCAAGAGTGTGCATGTCATTGCTTGTTTATATTATTTATTAACAATGTTAACGTTTACTGTTAGGAAATGTAAATGTATACTATTTGTTTTATTATATTTATGGTATGTAAATTGCATAACATTTATATAAATGCTCCTACTCGTATAAGTATAATACGAATACAAATATCTATGCTTATATTTGTGTTATGCTTATGTGTAATAAAATTATGTATTCTATAGTGCACTTGCCTTTGCATTTATGAAATATCAATATAATAAAGTATATATTAAATTTGTTTTAGTTGTATAATTATACAATACCATTATATCACATAGTTTATATAATGATATTCATTTATGTGAGTAATATAAATACATGAATAACATAAACATGTAATTAAAATGTGTAACATGAATGTGTAAAATACAAGTAATATAAATTTAATAAGCACATATATGAATATATATTTGTATGTTATATAGCAATAGTACATCTATATTCACATAATGGTGTTCATATGTGTAAGTCATATAAATATGCAAAAAATCTATTTGTGTATTCTTTTATTATGTATGTTATGTTCCTGTGTATATATCTTTCTTTTTTTTTTTGAGACAGGGTCTCGCTTGGTAGTTCAGGCTGGCCCTGAGCTCACTATGTAGCCCAAGCAAGCCTTGAACTCAGCAATCCTCCTGCCTCTGCCTCCCGAGTACTGGGATTACAGGCATGAGCCACCACGTCCAGCATTGTGGTATGCGGTGTTGATTGTTGGTGGGCGTGTCTCCATGCCCAGCATTATATGTGTTACCGGGGATCGAACTCAGGTCCTTGCGCTTGCGAGGCAGGCACCGGAACCACTGAGCTAACCCTCCGACTCGCAGCTCTACTTTTTATTTTATGTTTTGCCCTACCAGGAAATCAACCCAGGGCCTTGGCACTGAACTCCATCCTGAGCCCAGGCTGGGCTTTTGCGCACCCCTGAGCCACTTGGGTACCAGACAAGGTTGGAGACATTCTGGCTGCAGCAGCTCGAGAAGACAGGGGTCAGATCATGGACCAACCATGAGAAGGAAGCAAATATTAAAAAAAAAAACACTCAAGAAAAACCACAACTGGAAAATCAACAACAGGCACAATTTAGATATGCGGAAATAATGGTTGAAATAACCTATTAAGAGAGGTGAAAGAGGCCATGTCCTGCTGCTGATCTCCTTATCTGATAACTCAATTCTTAAAAATGCATATATAAAAAATAAAAACAGCTGGTTAAAATGGCACACACCTATAAACCCAGCAACTCTGGAGGCTGAGGCAGGAGAACTTCAAATGTGAACCCAACCTGGGCAATTTAGGGAGATCCTGTCTCCAAATAGAATTTTTAACTGGGGGGTGTGCCTCAATAATGAACAGCCCTTTGTTCCCCCCACTCAGTACTGCAAAAACAAAAACCAACTGGGTCAGTCTAAAAACCTAAAAAATAAAGGGAGAAAACCCAACCAGCCAGGTGTGGTGGCTCACGCCTGTAATCTCAGCACTCGGGAGGCAGAGGCAAGAGGATTGCTGTGAGTTTGAGCTTGCCTGGGCTACATAGTGAGCTCAGGGCCAGCCTGCACTACAAAGTGAGATCCGGGAGAGCGAGGGAAAGAGAGCAACCGGGCATGGTGACACAGGGGCTCATCCCTATCATTCACCACTCGGCACTTGGTAGGCTAAGGCAGAAAGATTACTGGGGGGCTCCAGTCATCCTGGACTACAAGGGAATATCCTGTTTCAAAACAAACACAGAAAGCTGGTGCTGGATTGAAGGGGCAGGACGAGGTAAGCAGGAAATGACGAGAAGGGTCCAGATCCCCCTTGCTGTCCCATTTCCCAGAGAGAAAAAACGTAATCACCTAGGTGCGATCGGCTACATGGCTTTTTTTGCGCCCCCTAGTGGCCAAAGTGGCGATGACCGTCTGCCTGAGAGTGAGCGGGACTTGTCTCTTCCGTGCTGCTATTCCAATTCCATTTTTTCATTGGTTCATTCATGACAAAAACATGTGTTCCCTCTGCTGCGTACGTCGGCCTGATCTAGGATACAGAGAATGAACAAGGCAAAATGCCTGACCTTAAAGACACAAAACGAACCAGGAATAAGGCACTTTTAAGGAACTAGATGTTTACGAAAGAGCTGGGCATGGGGGCACACTCACCTGTAAGCCCAGCACGGGGTAGGCTGAGACGGGAGGATCACTATGAGTTCGAAGCCAGCCTGCCTGGGCTACACAGTGAGTTCGAGACCAGCGTGAACTACATAGAGACCTTGTCTCAAATAAATAAATAAATAAAATATACAAATAACTCAAAAAAGTAGCCCCCCCAAAAAAGTAAAAGACCCCATGGAGTGGAGAGCCAGCCCTGATGGGTAGCAGGAGCGGAGGCTGGCCTACAGGCACCTCACACACTCCCAAGCCCTTCCTCCATCTTGGGAACCACCCCAGGGAGTAAGTGCTGTACTCTTCCTTCTTTTACTTTTTTTTTTTTCCTTAGCAACCCTGGGGGTGAAACCAGGGCCTCCCACTCACTAGCCAACCACTCACCACTGAGCTGCATCTCAGAAGTTTTTATTTGGAATCATGATCTTGCTAAGTTGCTAAATTGTCTGTGCCAGTCTTGAACTAGCAGCTGTCCTCCTGCCTCAGCCTCCCTAGGGCTAGGATGACAGGCGTTGCCCCGCATTCCTGGTTTCTGTGCCTTCTCAGGCTGTGCGGGGCCTTGGCACAGGCGCACCTCAGTGTCCCCAGCCTCTGGGCCAGCAGGGGTTAAGGCCAGTGGCTCCCACGTGAGGTAACAGCACCTTGCGACAGAGACGCACGCCCCGGCGGGCGGCCACCCTCACGCCCACTCTCCTGCCCGCCTGTGCACATTCGCAGCTGCTCGACTCGGCGAGGGACCTGTGTGCTCATTGCTACCACTACAGAGGACAAATTGAGGGGACAAGTCGGCCAGTTGGAGCTGCGGGTTGGGGTCCCCTCCCTGCCACCCATGGGAGGTGGGGACCCAGGTTTTGGCTCCTGTCGCCCGAGCGGAGTCCACGCACCTTGCTAGACGGGTGAGTCGCTGGCACCCCCAGGACTTTGTCTCACACAACTGGGGCCCTGGGACCCCAGCGGGCTCCCCCTTAGCTCCCGGGAAGCTGGAAGCTGCCCCCGTGTGGGCAGTGACACAGCCGCGGAAGGCTTGCCTGGCTCTGCCCGGTTGGCAGCTGCCCAGGACGCGCCGAGCCTTGAAAGGGTCATTGTTGGCACAGGTGGTGGGGGCGGGAAAAGGGATCCAGGTTGCTTTGTGGTCCCCCCGTCAGCAGCAGGGAGGGGCAGGAAACGCAAGCTGGTCTGTCCTGGCACCAAGCCTCCTGGCGCTTCCCAAGGGACCCCAAGTTTCTGGAAGGTGGCACAGGTGTGCAGGGGACCCCAGGAATTTGGGGTGAGGTCTGCTTTATCTTTAGAAACAAAATCTCTCAGGTGAGAAATGCAGGTGTGGGCTGGAGGCCCAGGGAAGGCAGAGGGCGCCTCTCCCCGGAGGGGCCACGGCTTGGGTGACAGGAGGCTTTTCTGGGTCACTTGCTCCCAGAGATGACAGAGGCGGCTTCCTCGTGAGGCCAGTGTCCGATTGCATCTCAGGCCTCTTAATCCAACCCCAAGAAGGGCCTCTGTGAGCCAGCCGTGGTGGCGTGTGCCTGTCATCCCAGCACTGGAGAGGCTGAGGCAAGAGGATCCCTGTGAGTTCAAGGCCAGCCTAGGCTGCACAGCGGGGGGGGGGGGGGGGGGGGGGGGGGGGGGATGGGATCTGGGGCTGGGGAGGCGCACAGTTCACGTCCTGTGGCCTGGAGGGGTTTCCTCGGTGAGGTCGCCCCAGGGCACTGTGGACTCTGGGTGCAAGTGCATCTGAGAGCTGTGGGGCAGTCTTGGGGATACATCTGTGCCCCCAGAGAGGAGGCCAATCCCTCAGGAAGATCAGGGCCTATTTCCTGTCTGAGTCTCAGTTCCCGGCTTTACCCAACGAGGACCCTAAGTCACTGTGTCACCGGACAAGGAAACAATGAAGTAATAGATTCTAGGTCAGGCTGGGTCACAGCCGGCTGCCCCGCCCAGGTCAGAATTCAGAGCACAGCTGCCCTCCATTCTGCACAGCACGAGCCCTGGGCTCAGAGAGGGGAGCCATTCCCCGGGGGCCACACTGCGTAGCAGAAATCTCAGACAGACCAGGGGTGAAACACAGTGGCAAGAAGGTCTGGAGGCTACTTCCGGCCTCCAACTAACGCCCAGGAGCAATGTCTTGCAAGCGGCGGGCGGGACTGGCTGCTTCCTGGCGGCTGAGCTCAGGGGAAAGTCCACCCTGGCCGCGGGATTTCCGCTTTCCTCTTGGGCCTGGCTGGCCGAGCCTCAGAGGGTGGAGCCTGACGCTCTTTAGAACTGCCAGGTTCATGGCAGCCTGGCTCGGGAGGGCCGCCTAGGGAAGGACTCTGTGTTTATGGGGTAACCAGACCCTGGCTTCTGTGGCACTTATGCGTGGTAGGGGGAATGGACCAGAAAAAATATCCAGGTATAGTGGTGCTCCTGGGTCATACCTGCAACTCCAGAGGCTGAGGCAGGAAGATCTGATGGTTGAGTTCAGCCTGGACAATTTAATAAAACCCTGTCTCAAAATTAAAAATACAAAATGGCTGGGGATGTAGGTGAGAGATGAGGTCTTGCCCAGCGTGCATGTGGGTCCTATCCCCAGCAGGGCAAGGGGTCAATCAGAGATCCTGGGGGTGTTTCAGGGCCTTGGGGGCTCAGTGGGGGTGACGGTGGAGATCAGACAGGAACAAGGGTGGCAGCAAGAGTGTCAGCAAAATCCCCAGCATCCCTGGTTATCAGCCCCAGGACACCACTGGTCCTCAGGATCTCCCCCTTCCAAGGCCCACCCAGCCACCGCACCCTGCCCAGCCACTCCCCAGATCCCTCCAGGGTTCCCTGAATCTGCCACTCCATCTAGAGGCAGACTAAGTCCCACAGTGGGCCAATCCACAGAACATCGTCCAGTCCAGATCTCAGGACAAGGACGTCCAGACACACTTCTGGGAAGGAAAGGACAAGACAGAAAATGCCAGTAAGGATTGAGTTCATCATCTTACATCAGTGTTGGCTTCTTAGCTGTCTTTTCTTTTCTGGCTAGACCAAAGGGCTTTTCACTAAGCTACATCTCCAGCCTTATATGTACTTTTTATATTTTGAGACAAGTTCTCTTTAAGTTATTAAGTTACCCAAGCTGGGTTTGAACTTGAGATGCTCCTGCCTCAGCCTCCTGTGTAGCAGAGATGACAAACATGCATCACCACGCTCAGTTTGATTTTTTTAGCTTTGACCAATATGCCACAGGAGTAACGTTAGATGTAAACAACAGGAGCAATTAGCTGTGGAGTACACGAGACTTCTCTGTATATTCACTTTTCTACAAAGTTAAAATCATTCCCAAGTAAAATGTTTATTTATTTTTAATATTTACACCTGTCATCCTTGCACTACAGAGGTTGAGGCAGGAGGATATGGTGAGTTTGAGGCCAGCCTGAGCTACACAGTGAACTGAAGGCCATCCTGAACTACCTAGAAAGACCATCTCAAACAGACAAAAGCAATAATAATAAAATAATCCCCAAACCACCCTCCAATTTGATCCCAGTCTGGACAATTTGTTTTTTTGGGTTTTTGTTTTTTTAGACAGGGTCTCACTTTGCTTTGAAGCTCAGGCTGGCCTCAAACTCAAGACAATCCTCCTGCCTCTGCCTCCTGAGTGCTGGGATTACAGTCATGAGGCACCATGCCTAGCAATGGACAATTTGTTGATTTAGGAAGAAACTATTCAAAATAAATAAATAAATAAATAAATAAATAAATAAATAGGGCCAAGATGCAGCTCAGTGCAAAGGCCTCAAGTTCCATCCCCAGTACCACAAAATAAAAAATTTTCTTTTGGTACTGAGGATCAAACTCATGACCTTGGGCTTGCAATGCAGGCACCAGAAACACTGAACACTGAACTAAATCACCAGCGTTTTATGTGAGTATACTTTTACATATATGTATATGCATATGTGTATATGTATATATCTGGGGATTCAACTCACAGTCTTGCACTTGCAAGGCAGGCATGGTGCCACTGAGTTAAATGCTCAGCCTTAAGTAACCAGATAAGTGAATGAGAAAGTAATCTCGCCAGATGCAGTAGCATATACCTGGTATTCCAACACTCTGGGAGGCTGAGGCAGGAGGATCTCACGTTCAGGCGCAGCTTGGGGAGCTTAGTGACTTTTTAAAAACCTGTCAAAATTAAAAATAAAGAGGGCTGGGAATGGAGCTCAATGTGAAGCGCTGGGTTCAATCCCAGTACTATAAAAAACAGAAGAACAGAGAGATGGGAGGGAGGGAGGGAGGGAGGGTTCGACCCTCTGGCTGGATTCGCTGTCTCCCATCTCCTCGCGGCCCTCTGAGCTCGGCTTCCAGAGGTTTCTTTTTTTTTTTTTTTTTTTTTTCCACGGAAAATCCTCCAGGCTCAGGTCAGACGGGTAATGTGCCAACTGTGTAACAAGGTTTAGTGGGAGGCACATCTCATGCAAGTCGCATGCATACCCAATCATCACACTCATGAACCGAAGGATCTCCAGAGGTTTCTAAAACCTGCGGGTTCTCTCCGCCTGGTTCAACCCGGAACTCTCCGTTGACCTGGCTGAATCCCTAGCTCTCAGCCTCCCCTTCACAACCTGTCCTCTCCAAAAACTCCGCCAGAGGGCGCTGAGAGCATCAAATTGCCCCCACCCCCACCCCAGCCCTCCATGGCTCCGGAGTTCCTGGGGCCAAAGCCCAAGTCCCCCTTCATCCCACAGGGCCGTGCACAGCCTTCTGTCCCCTCCCCGCCTCCCCTCCCCACTCTGGCCTTGCTCCCTCTGCTCCAGCCACGGGGCTCCTGCTACTCCAGTACCTTGCTGGATTCTGTCCTGCCCCGGGGCCTTTGCACGGCTGTGTCTCTGCCAAAGACAGTGTCTCTGCCAAAGACAACTTCCAGCCTCCCTCGGGGCTCCTTTCTCGCTTTCCTCAGCTCTGAGGGCTCCCTCGGCCTAGCTTGGTTTCCCCCAGGTCACTCCTAATATTCATCCCCCGCATCAGCCTCTCAGAGTAGTCGTCCATGGACCCCCAGCTCCTGCGCCCTCTCCTCTGTGGGTGCTCTCGGGAACCTAGTTTGTGTTTCGTTTTGTTTTGTTTTTCTCAGCATCTCACTCTGTAGCCCAAGCTGGCCTTACACTCACAGTGATCCTCCTGCCTCGGCCTTCCTTCCAAATGCTGGATCACAGGCATATGCCACCACGCCCTGAAGTTTGTACTTTTTTTTTTTGCATATGTGATTGTCCCTCATCCTGTCACCCCAGGGCCAGCCCATCTCTTGGGCTGTGTTCTCCAGCTCTGCAGCCCTGGCAGCCCTGGCACCAGGCATGCAGTGGGTGCTCAATAAATACCAAGGGAACCAAGGGCCTCTGGCTCCCAAGGACATTCTTGGGTTCCGGTCAGACCTGTTTGGGCACCAGTCTGACCTGAGCCTTCATGCAGAGAGGCAAATCTGCCTCCACCAGGAAGACCCTAGACCCCTCCCCAACTTGGCCGCAATTTCCCAGGGACGCTAAGAAGGGGACACAGCTCCCTCTTCCCCCTCGTGCTATACAGCATTGTCCCCTCCTTGGGGACGCTGGCCCTGGGCCTTCTGTGATCTGATCTCCTGGACAGGGCATCTCTCAGGCATTTGAAATACTTTGCTGATGGAATTCTTTTTTTTTTTGAGACAGGGTCTCGCTTTGTAGTTCAGACTGGCCCTGAGCTCACTATGCAGCCCAGGCAAGCCTCAAACTCAGCAATCCTCCTGTCTCTGCCTCCCAAGTGCTGGGATTACAGGCGTGAGCCACCACGCCCGGCACTGTGGTATGTGGTATTGATGGCTGGTGGGCGTGAGTCTCCATACCCAGCATTGTATGTGGTGACCGGGGATCGAACTCAGTACCTTGTGCTTGCGAGGCAGGTGCTGGAACCACTGAACTAAATCTCTGGCCCCCAGCTGATGGGATTCTTGATCGGGTAGAGGAACCAAGGTTGATTGTCATGGACTGATACAGGCCAAGTTCTACTTCCGGGCAGTGGGCTGAGCTGGAGGACGGGAGTGGTGCGTAAGAGGAAGACAGCACAAGCCACACCTCTTGTCCCAGCACCTGGGAGGCTGAGGCAGGAGGATCACTGAAAGTTTGAGGCCAGCATGGGCTCCATACTGAGACCTTGTCTCACAAAACAAAAGTAAACGAAGCAAACAAAACCCAGTCATGCCTCTTCTAAAGGCCTGGACCCAAACGTGACACTAGGAAGCTATTGAGGGCGCTTGAGCAGGGGATAGATATGTGAAAGGAGATGGTGGACAGTCGGAGACAAAGGGGTCCTGGGGCAGGTGCTTCCCTTCCTCTGTTAGAGGCGCTTAGAGTGGCTTCTCTTGCTGGTGTTTCTGAGCATTGCAGGGTGTGAGGCACAGTCCTAGCTGCCACCCACACCAGGCCAGGGAACAAGAGTTGCATGTAATACCAGGCAGAGCAGGGTCCGTAAATACTCCCTGGACAGGACCAGCAGCTCTAGCCACCATGCCCTGCACGTGTGGGCTGCGGGAGATTTATGGTTTCTCAATGACTCATTAAAATAAATACATGGCTATCTAAAAATGTCCAACCAAACCAGCTGTGGTGGCACACACTGGTCATCCCAGGACTGGGGAGGCTGAGGCAAGAGGATTGCCTCAAGATCAAGGTTACTCTGAGCTATATAATGAATTCAAGGCCAGCCTGACACACAGTAACTCAAATAACCCTTAGATGCAGGCACAAGTAGTATCACCATTTACCAGCGGGGAAACCGAGGCACAGAGCTGTGTGTAGTTTACAAGTCACATGGCTGGAATAGGGCAGAAGATCAGAGTAATGACTTCTTCCAGGCCCCTTTTAACCTTCCCAACTATTTCGGGATGTAGGAGATTTTACTTCCCCCAACTACAGCTGCAAAATGGAGTGCCCTGAGAGGGTAAGATATTTCCCTGCAGACACACAGCAAATAAAGCCAAATGGGATCTTGCCTAACCAGAGGTTTCTAATGGATTCTCCGAGGGACTTCAGACAAGTCTATTGCTCTGGGGAGTCTTTGGGGGAACCTCAAAGGTTTGCATTACATAGCATTGTCTGCTTTGCTTGTCCTCATGACAAACTCTTCACCAATTTTCAAAACCCTAGCTGCAGTGCCCCTTTCTTCCAAGAACACCCACTCCGGCAGTTTCCTCTCTGCCTCCACTTTCTCATAGTTTGTGCTTTCTCTCCCTGCCCAGATCTGACTAATCCAGCCTGGGAATGTGTGTGTGTGTGTGTGTGTCTATTTGACCCTTCAACCATGGGGGGTTGGGTGGGGCTCTGGCTCAAGCTTATTTATTTATTCATTCATTGGGTTTTTTTTTTAAGGGTCAGGCAATCACTATGAAGTTCAGGGTGGCCTCAACCCCACTATGTAACCCAGGCTGGCCTTGAACTCGTGGCAACCCTCCCGCTTCAGCCTCCCAAAGACAGGCGTTTTCTCCCTTTATTTATTTATTTTTTTTGGTTTTAAATGGGAGGGGGATTGTGGGTGGAGCCTACAGCCTACACGCCCACTCAGGGGACTTCTTCCTCCTCCACCCAGGTAGAAGACCAGTTCCAGTCTAGGACGGGCGAGGCAGGGCTGGGTAGAAGCCCTTTGCTCCCAGGAGCCTGGCAAGTCTCCTCCAGCCCTGCCCGCCTCCCCTCTCGGCTCAGGGCCCCAGCGCTGGCGGGCTGTGGGGATGAAGAACAGAATTCGATCCTGCCCCGGCCACCCTGGGCCTGTTTTCTCTTTGTTAAGTGGATTTGTGAGCCTTCTGGAGATGTACCTGCCTGGTCGGATGGGGCGATCCGAGCAAGGCCCGGGGTTTCTGCCCTCTACAAACTCTTCTTCCAAGAGCCCCCCTCGAAATGTGTCCGTTTCGCCGATGGAAAATCTCGAGGGCCTCTGGCTCCGATCCGAGCGCGGCTGTAATCCCGGCTGGGTCTTCCTCGCAGCTTGGCGGGAACTGTTTCCCTATCCCGGCGCGGGCACAGGCTCGGCGGCGCGGAAAACCCGGCCTGGATTGGGCGCCTTGGGACTGGAGCCCACGATGGAGGGAGCGAGCAGAGGCCGGGTCCGCTGCCTCTCGGAGGCGTGTCGGGCCGGGGCGGGGCACACTGGGGACTTGGAGGAGGAAGAGGGTCAGGTGCGGCCGGGAGCAGCGGAGCGGGCGGAGGTGGGCGAAAGCGAGGGTCTGCTCTCCTTCGAGCCTACCCAGCCTCTTCCACTACGCCAAGGAGGGGCCCGCTTGACTGTCTCCAGGACCCCCGCGGGCCGGGCCCGCCGGAGAGCGCAGGGGGTGAGCCATGGCGGTGAGGTTCCAGGCGAGTAGCTCGCGGCGGGCAGGACGGGGAGGAGATGGGGAGCGGGGCTGGGAGTCGGACCCCGGACCCCAGAACACTCTGTACCTGCATAACAGATAGGTAAACCGAGGCCCGGAGGAATGCGGTGCCCAGCCCAGACTGCGCGGCAGGGTGTCCAGGCGTGTCTGCGCCCCTTCCCCCGCCCCTCTGCCTCCGGTATCGATCGACTTTTCTACCAATTACTGCGCGTCTGGGAGGCGGCGCCTCCCCCCTGCTCCTCATCTGTAAAGTGGGCGCTCAGCACCTTGAACGGGGCGCGGCGCGGCGCAGGTGTCAGAACCGCTGTCCACGCCGGGCTCCTGTCTCTCCCTAGCCCGGGAAACGCGAGGGGACTTATTCGGGGTCCGAGTTCACGGAAGAAACCTCCCTGTTTATCGGGAGCAGACTGCCCCGCAGAGCTGTACCCGGTGCCAGGGGGGCCCTGTAGCCCATCTTGCACCCGAGCAAAGGAGGCCCGCTGGGGTGGAGCGAAGAAGGGTAAACTGAGGCACAGCCGTTCGCCCCGGGTCACCAGCTCCAGGCTGGAGGGCTTGGCGATTCGGCTTCCCTCCGCCGTCTACGGGATCCGCCCCAGTCCCGAGCAGCTGAGAACCCGTCCCCAGCCTCCCGCGGGGCCATTGTCCTGAAGAGGGGCGGGAGGGGGGGAGGGAGCCACGTGCTGGAGCCCCGCCCTCCTGTCTGGGCGGCGCCTCTAGGTGTTTGCGCCCAGCAGGTGGCCGGAGGCGGGGACAAATCTCCCCTGAAACTCACCTTGACAGGGGCGGGGCTCTGGGCACACCTGTTCAGCCCTCAGCCTCCACCCGGCGGACTCTGCCCGGGCGCCCCCAGTGTCTGGTCCAGGAAGGCAGTTCTGCGGTTCCAGATGCCTCAGCCCAGCCTTCCAGGGGGCCCCTGACTGGGGAGTATGGAGGGACGCAGAGCTGGATTTGGACACCCTAGGAAGGAATAATCAGGCCTGGCCAAGGGGAGAGACACAGCGTGTGTGTAGAAAGAGCTGAGGACTCAATTTCATGAGAGACAGTAGCCCCAGGGTTGTGAAGGATGAATAGGAGTTTACCAAAGAGTTCCAGCACAGCATGACAGTTAGCTGGCAGCAGCGCCAGGATCTGAGTGGCAGGAGACAGCTATACTGAATCCCAAGGAGGGTGTCCCGGGCAACATGGGACAGACGGTCAGGGCAGCGGTTTGAGGGAAACTCAGCCAGCCAGCTGGCTAAGCCCTGGGGCTCTGGCGAGCAACGGAGGGCTTTAAACAAAGCTCCTGGTATCCACGGAGATAACTCACACAAGCAGGAACAGGTCAGGCCACCTGCCTCCCTCCTCCCCAAGGTGCCTGGACCTCTGGGGACTTTTCCTAAAGTACAGCCAGGAAATCAATGTGTGTGTGTGTGTGTGTGTGTGTGTGTGTGTGTGTTGGGGGATTTGCATTTAATCATGCAAAGTCTAATGTCAAAGCAAGGAAAATACTTTGGAAGCCGAGCATGGTGGCACAGGCTTGTCAGCCCAGCACTCTGGCAGCCTGAGGCAGGAGGATTGCAAATTCAAGCCCAGCCTGGGCAAATTGGTGACTTAGGGAGATCCTGACTCAAAATACAAAAAAAAAAAAAGGAGGGGTGTAGTGCAAAGCAACGGATCCCCCGGCTCTGTCCTCTCTTGGCTCTGCTTTCTTGGTAAGTGACCTAGTCTCTCTATGCCTCAGTTTCTCTGTCTGTAACAGGGGGTGGTGGATTGTAATTTCAATTAAATGAGATACCATGGGCACCAAGAAAACTGGCTCATACCTTTGTTTGGCAAATACCTATGGGACCCCTGCTGTGACAAGATGTGGCTTAAACCAGGGGCTGGCTATGGATGAGGCAGATGAAGATCTCTGCCCTGGAAGATCCAGACGGTATCCTGGGGCTATCTTTTGTGAAGAAATAGTGAGTGGTAGGGACAACCTCACTCTGGAAGTAGGGTGTGAACCTCAAAAGGTGGTGAGTTCGATTCCCGGTACAACCAAAAAAAAAAAAGGTGGTGAGGGACATGGGCCAGAGAGATTCAGATGGAGGGCACAGCTGTGCAAAGGCCCTGGGGGAGCATGGAGGCCGGCGTGGTATGGGCAGAGGATCGAGGACACAGCATCTCTGGAGGCTGCTACGGGAAGGACAAGCTGTGGGATGAGGGTGGAAGCCCCAGGCCAGGGCAAAGCTGGCTGAGCCAGTTCAGATGGGGGATGCTGGAGACCAGCATGATCCCCGGGGGCAGAATGGGCCCTGGCTGGGAACCCCTCGGCCTGACCCACCTTAATGGTCCTCCCTCAGCAGGTGGCAGACATGGAGGAGCTGACCATCTGGGAGCAGCACACTGCCACCCTCTCCAAAGTGAGCAGACCCTGCCTCAATGCCCACAACGCCCTGACCCCTGTGCCCTCCCAGGGTCACTGATACCCTGTGTGCGCTCCTTGCCCAGGACCCGCGCCGTGGCTTCGGCATTGGCATCTCCGGAGGCCGGGATGGGTCCAGCAGCTCCGTGGTGGTGTCTGACGTGGTTCCAGGGGGCCCCTCTGAAGGCCGGCTGCGGTGAGCACCGGGTCATCGGAGGGCGTGGCGGGTGGGGACCCAGTGGGCATGGCCCAAGGTGGAGTGCCTGGCGCCATCGTGCTCCGTCAACACCAGGCCTGCAGCGCCACCCGCCCCGAGGAGTTTCCTGGCCCGCCCTTCCCCACAGCTCCTGGGTCCCAGTGACGCCGACTTGCCTGGAAGACAAAGTTCTGGAAACCTCTATTTTGACAGAGGGGGAAGAGGCGCTAGGTTCTGGACCCATGGCTGGGGGCTGGGATTCCTTGAAACTTTGTGCCTGGAATGACTTTGGGGCCTCAGGGACCAGCGGCTCAGCTCATTATGGGAGGCCCCACCTTGAGCCCTCTCCCTCCCTCAGGCCAGGGGACCTCGTGGTCATGGTGAACGGGGTCTCTGTGGAGAACATGACGTCGGCCTTTGCTATTCAGCTTCTGAAGACCTGTACCAAGACAGCCAACATCGTGAGTGGGTGGGGGATGGGCCCCAGCCTGGCTGAACCCACCTGGCTCAGCTGCCCTGGGTGTACACAGTGTGATCAAAAACATGGTAGTGCCGGGCGTGGTGGCTCACGCCTGTCATCCCAGCACTCGGGAGGCAGAGACAGGAGGATTGCTGAGTTCAAGGCTTGCCTGGGCACCATAGTGAGCTCAGAGCCAGCCCGAACTACAAAGCGAGACCCTGTCTCAAAAAAAGAAAAAAAAACATGGTAGTGGGCCAGGCCTGGTGGCGCACGCCTGTCATCCCAGCACTCTTTGAGGCTGAGGCAGGACGACCTATCGGGAGTTAAGTCTGGCCTAGACAACTGAATGAATGAGCAAGACCCTGTCTGAAAATAAAAAAGTACACAGGGCTTAGGTCAGAGCTCACTGTCACGGTCCTGGGTACATTAAACCTGGCTCTTGAGGCCCAGAGACAGCGGGGTCCCCCAGGGTCACCCTGCCCGGCCCCTACCCTGGCTGAGCCGTTCTGTCCCTCACAGACGGTGAAGCGGCCGCGGAAGGTCCAGCTGCCGGCCACCAAGCCGGGCGCCTCCAGCCCAGGCCGGCAGGACTCGGACGGAGAAGACAGTCGGCGGCGGCAGGAGGAGGCCGAGCACGGCCGGGGCTACGAAGGGGACTCGTCCAGCGGCTCCGGCCGCTCCTGGGGCGAGCGTTCCCGCCGGCCGAGGGCTGCGCGCCGGGCCCGGGCCAGCAGCCAGGGGCGCAGGAGCCCGGGCGGTGGGTCCGAGGCCAACGGGCTGGCCCTGGTGTCCGGATACAAGCGGCTGCCCCCGCAGGACGTGGGCATGAAGCCCCTGAAGTCGGTGCTGGTGAAGCGGCGGAACAGTGAAGGTGACAGCGGAGGGCGGGCGGAGGAGACCCTGGCTGCGTATGGCTCGCGCTTGAGGCTAGGGGGCGCGCGCCCCGATTCCCGATTCCCGATTCCCGATTCCTGGGACTTGTGGCTCCTTGCCTAAAAGCGCAAGAGTCTGGGCTGCCAGCACTCAGGAGGCTGAGGCAGGAGGATTGCTGCAAGCTCCAGGCCAGCCTAGGCTCCGTAGTGAGACACTGCTTCACAAAGATAAAAAATGCTGGGGTGCGGCCCAGCACTCCCACAGTTCATCCCCGTGATTGGGGGGAAACCCATGGTGATGTCATTGGCCAGTGGCGTGAGGGCCCACTTCAGTTCCCAGAGCTCTGCCTCAGTTTCCCTTCTTCCCCTGCAGAGTTCGGGGTCAAGCTGGGCAGTCAGATCTTCATCAAACATATCACGGACTCTGGCCTGGCTGCACAGCACCGCGGTCTACAGGAAGGCGACCTCATTCTTCAGGTGACCTGGCATCCCACCCTGTGGGCAGAAAGAGCGAGGCTGGGGCAGGCAGTGCCTCTGAGGTGATGCTCCCTTGCTAATCTGGAGGCCTCCAGAGCCAGGCCTTGACCACTTTCAGGGCTGCAAAATAGTTAGGCTAGCTCTCCCCTCTCTCCATCTCTTGTGAATTCACTGCCAAATGTTGGTTTCTAGTAACCCCTTGAGATTGGCTGTTTCTGGTATCCTCAGGCTTTGTTGTGCTTGAGAGAACTGTGTCCAGCTGGCTACAGAGCTGCTTCCTGCGTCTGCCCAGGGCGCGAGGCTCACAGTGTGGAGAGCAGGTTTGGAGCGATGGCCTTGGCTCAGTCTGTTTCAGTGCTTCCTGGTGTCTGGCTTCCCAAGTACTCCCAGATAGCAGTTTCTAGTTTCCCCTTGGATTTCTTTGTTTCTAGTGGCCCTGAGCAATAGCCTGTTGCTAGTGGTTTAGGGTAGACTAGAAGCAAGATTTGGTGGGGACATGAGAAATTCACATTTCCTGGAATTAGCAAAAGCAGTTATTCTCAAGGGAGAGTATTAGAAATGGCCTAAGTCTGCCTACGGATGTCTGTTTCTCGCACCTCCCAGAGATTCTGTCTCTTGTACCTTTAAGTGACTACCCCATCTTCTTCAACTAGTATTGCTTCTAATACCACCCTGTTGTCCCCTGGAAAATGTCCACTTATTTCTAATTTTCCCCTCCTGTCCCCAACTCCTAGTAGAAGATGGTGTTTCTAGAGTTCTGTGAAAATTCCACTCTGGGCGCCATGTCTAGTCACAGCATAAATCCACTTTTAGTATTTGTCCCAGGGGAATGTCTGTTTTTAGTAACCCCTGGAAATTGTCTGTTTCCAGTCCTCCCACCAAGATGTCTGTTTCTAGGATCCTCACCTCTCACTCCTTCCTGGTCTCTTTCAGATCAATGGGGTGTCCAGTGAAAATCTGTCCCTGAGCGACACCCGGCGGCTGATCGAGAAGTCGGAAGGGAAGCTGACCCTGCTTGTGCTGAGAGACCGAGGCCAGTTCTTGGTGAACATCCCACCAGCCATCAGTGACAGTGACAGCTCTCTCCTGGAGGGTGAGGGGCCCAGGTGGGCGGCTCAGAGGGTGTCGGGATCCCTCCACAGCCCCTGTGGCCGAGTCAGGCGGGGCTCCGGCTGCTCCCAGCCCAACCTTGCCATGCTTGTGGGGTCTTGAGGCCCCAGCCTGGGAGATGGACCCTGGTCGGCCAGGGTGATGGCGGCTCGTCCCCTCCGCAGACATCTCGGACCTCAACTCGGAGATGTCACAGGCGCCACCCTCGCATGTCCCGCCCCCACCCCGGCACAGGCAGCGGAGCCCGGAAGAAGCCAGCGAGTCGGACTCTCAGGCGTGGGTACTTGGGGGGGCTGCTGGAAGTCAGCGGGAGTGCCGGCGGGGTGGGCTTTGAAGGCCAGCGTCCATGTACCCGCAGTTCCCAGACGGCCGGCCTCAGCATGCCCTTATTTGGGGTGAACAGAACGTACCAGTTTCTATTCCTCATTTTTTGTTTTTGCAGCACTGTGAATTGAACTCAGGCCCTTTGTTCTGAACTATATCCTCACCTGTTTTTATTTTTTGAGACAGAGTCTTGCTAAGTTGCCAAATTGCCCAGGCTGGGCTTGAAATGTGAGATCCTCCTGCCTCCGCCTCCTTAGTGATTGGGACCACAGGCATGTGCACTGCGCCAGACTAAATAAAGTGCTTTTTTAATTTTTTTTTTTTTTGAGACAGGGTCTCGCTTTGTAGTTCAGGCTGGCCCCGAGCTCACTGTGTAGACCGGGCAAGCCTCGAACTCAGCAATCCTCCTGCCTCTGCCTCCCAAGTGCTGGGACTACAGGCGTGAGCCACCACACCCGGCACTGGGGTACGTGGTATTGATGGCTGGTGGGCGAGAGTCACCACACCCAGCAATGTCATGGTTACTGGAATCGAATTGAGGACATTGCGCTTGCGAGGCAGGTGCTGGAACCACTGAGCTAAATCTCTGGCCCTTTTTTTTTTTTTTTTTTTTTTGCTTTTGAGACAGGGTCTTGCTTTGTAGTTCAGGCTGGCTCTGAGCTCACTATGGAGCCCAGGCAAGCCTCAAACTCAGCAATCCGCCTGTCTCTGCCTCCCAAGTGCTGGGGTGACAGGCATGAGCCACCACGCCCGGCACTGTGGTATGTGGTATTGATTGCTGGTGGGCATGAGTGACCACGCCCATCATTGTATGTGGTTACCGGGGATCGAACTCAGGACCTTGCACTTGCGAGGCAGGCACAGGAACCACTGAGCTAAATCTCCAGCCCTCTGGCCCTTTCTGTAATTTTTTGAGACAATGTCTCACTATGTAGCCCAAGCTGGCCATGAACTCAGTATGTAGCCTCAGCTGGCCTCAAGTTCATGGTTATCCTCTTGCCTCAGCCGCCCAAATGCTGGGCTGACAGGTGTGCGACACGATGCCTGGCTTGAAGCGATTTTTCAAATCACCCCTCCACATCTAATTTTGCTTCATCCCAAATCTGTTCCCCACCAGGGAGAGCCTGGAGCCCAGGCGCAAAAGGTCAGTGGATTCCAGAACAATCTCAGAACCAGGTGAGGGCGTGGAGCAGGGAGCCCTGGCTTCTTTTCTTTTCCTATTTTTTTGAGATAGAGTCTCACTTTGCAGTTCAGGCTGGCCCTGAGCTCACTATGGAGCCCAGACAAACCTCGAACTCACAGCAATCCTCTTGCCTTGCCTCTCGAGGCCTGAGATTACAGGTGTGAGCCACCACGCCTGGTCCTGTCCTGGCTTTCCCATGTGGCCAGGGAGGCTCTGCCAGGGCAGGAGGGGTGGTTAGGAGTCGGAAGTGGACCCTGGCACTGGGCCGCATCCCATCACTGTGATTTTGAGGCTATCCTGTGCTCCCTGTCGAGACCCTGTCTCAAAAACAAAACAAAATAACCACAAACAGAGTGGGGGGAGGGGCTGGGAGGGGGCAGGACGCCCCAGCAGAGGTTGAGAGGCTGGAGGGCTGGTTTGTCTTTCAGACTCGCCCCAGGGCAGCAGCAGGGATGTGCACAGGGCAGCCAGCCGCCAGAGCCTGGAAGACCGCGGGTGCGTCCATGGTTCCTGCGGCAGCGGGAGGTCCCCTTCCCCGAGCGACCTCATCTCCTGGGGCTGTTTGGGAAGCTGAGCGGGCAGGGCCTTCCCCAGGGTACCCGCCTGCTGCAGCCTGGCCCGCCTCCCTCCCACAGGTACAGCCCTGATACACGAGTGGCCCGATTCCCCAAAGGTGCCAGCATTGGGCTGCGGCTTGCTGGGGGCAATGACGTGGGCATCTTCGTGTCTGGGGTGCAGCCGGGCAGCCCAGCCGACGGGCAGGGCATCCAGGAGGGCGACCAGATCCTCCAGGTGACAGGGGTGGGCTGGCAGACTGGGCTTGAATTTGAGGTCCTCCTGCCTCAGCCTCCTACAAGGCCGAGATGACAGGTGTGCGCCACCATACCTGGCTCAGTCACTGTGGCTGCAGCTCCTGTGCCAAGATGAGACCCTTGTGTCTCCATGACACACAGCAGCCTGCTGCCCGGGAGGGTGACACCCGGGCCCCAGAGCCCTGGAGGGCAGCCCAGGGTGCGGCAGGGCTGGGCTCTGCCCCTGGTGTGGCCAGGAGGTGCCCCCGCCCGGCCCCCTCAAGCACCCCTCTGGCAGGTGAACGACACGCCCTTCCGCAGCCTCACCAGGGAGGAGGCCGTGCAGTTCCTGCTGGGGCTGCCGCCCGGGGAGGACGTGGAGCTGCTCACCCAGCGCAAGCAGGACCGTGAGTCTGGGGCCGACCTCCCACTCCCTGCCCGCGACGGGGAGAACAGGAAGGAGAAGATGGTGGGGGAGGGGAGGGGGGAGCAGGGACCCGGGGGTGGGGGCACAGGACGGAGCTTCACACTGTGCCCCACAGTCTTCCGGAAACTGGTGCAGTCACGCGTGGGTGACTCTTTCTATATCCGGACGCACTTCGAGCTGGAGCCAAGTCCGCCCTCGGGCCTGGGCTTCACACGCGGCGACGTCTTCCACGTGGTGGACACGCTGTACCCGGGCCACGCACATGGCCTCACCCGGGGCGGCCTCTGGCTGGCGGTGCGCGTGGGCCGTGACCTTCGGGAGCAGGAGCGGGGTGTCATCCCGAACCAGAGCAGGTGTGTGTGCCTCAGTTTCCTTGGTGGGATCCGCCATCATATAGGTGCCTAGCAGTCTCAGTGGAATCATTGGCTCCTGAGTCCCTTGCTGCTTGCTCTAACAAATGACTCCGGACTAAGTGGCTTTAAGTGAGGGACTATTTTGTTTTTATGGCACCGCCACTGAACCCAAGGCATTTGTATTGAGTTCCATCCCCAACCTTTTTACTTTGAGACAGGTCTTGCTAAGTCCCTAAGTTGAACAGGCTGGGATTGAACTTGCAATCCTCCTGCCTCAGCCTCCCAGAGTGCTGAGATAACAGTCAGGTGCCACCAAGCTTGGGATTAACTCAGTTCTGTGGGTCAGAAGTCCTGACCATCTCAGCCTCTCTCTGCCTCCCACACCCTGCACCCCCAGAGGCTCTCCAGGGGACACTAGGCCCAGGTGGTCAGAATGACCCCCTCCCAGGGTCCTTCCGTGACCCCTATCTGCAGAGTCCTTTATGCCATAAAGGAGACACCACAGCTCCCCCGCTTTGGGATGTGGCTATCTTGTTGTTTGGTTTTGATTTGATTTGGTTTCTCCTGAGATACCCAGGGCCTTAGCCCTGAATTGCATTCCCAGGAACCCCCCCCCCGGGTTAAATTGTCAAAGTTGGGCTGGAACTCATCATCCTCCTGCCTCAGCCTCCTGAGCGCTGAGGTTGCAGGCTGAGCCATCACTCCCAGATATCTTGGGGACCCTCCCTGTGGGGTCCCAGAGTTCAGGGTTGCCCTCCTCCCGTTCTTCCCCCAGGGCTGAGCAGCTGGCCAGTCTGGAGGCGGCACAGCGGGCTGCGGGCCTTGGTCCCAGTTCGTCCTCCAGCTCCAACGCCCGTGCTGAGTTCTGGCGCCTGCGGGGCCTTCGCAAAGGAGCCAAGAAGACGACCCAGCGCAGCCGGGAGGATCTGTCCACACTGACCAGGCAGGGCCACTACCCGCCCTATGAACGCGTGGTGCTGCGAGAAGGTGGGTGTGTGCCGAAACTGGCCCGGAAGCCCCGAGCAGCCCCCTCTCCTGGCCAAAGACCCTCGCCTGCGTTATCCTCGAGATGCAGAGAGACAGGAAGGGACTTCACTTCTTTAGAACCAGTTCCAGCTGGCCATGGGGGGCGCACCTGCAATCCCAGCGCTTTGGAGGCTGAGGCAGGAGGACTGCCAAGAATTTGAGGCTAACTGGGCTACATAGTGAGCTCCGGGCCAGCCTGAACTGCAAAGCAAATGCCTGTCTCAAAACAACTGAAAAACGAAACAAACCAAAAAAGCCTAACACCTTACATTCAAAGTATGTTTTCAATATATTATCATATAAGAATTATACTAATGAAACATTTTTTCTGCTGTGCTTTTGGGGATGGAATCCAAGGCCTCCCCCCCTTTTGGGGTGAGAGGTTTGAGACAGGGTCTTATTTTGTAGTTTAGTCTGGGTTTAAACTCACTATGAAGCCCAGGTTGGCCCTGAACTTGTGATACTTCTGCCTCCTGGGTAGAGGGATTACAGGTGTGTACCGCCATGCCTGGCCCCAAATAAAGATATGTTATGCTGAGTAGTATATTTTTTAGTTATTTGTACTAGGGATGGAACACCTGGGCCTTTGCACTGAGCTGCCTTCCCAGTTTTATTTTGTTTTTGTTTAAATTTGAGACAGGGTCTCCCTAGGTTGCTAATCCCCCAGGTGGTTTTCCAACTTTCAATCCTCCTGCCTCAACCTCCCAGGGTGCCGGGATGACAGGCACAAGCCACTATGCCTGTCTTTCCTGAAACTTAAAAGACATGCAAGAGGACCAGGGCTGTAGCTTAGTGGTGCTGCACCTGCCTAGCAAGCTCAAGGTTCTGAGTTCAGTCCCCCGTACTGAGAAATACAAGAGAAATAAGAGAAATACAAGGGGCCGGAGGGTTAGCTCAGTGGTTCCGGCGTCTGCCTCGCAAGCGCAAGGTCCTGAGTTCAATCCCTGATAACCACATATAATGCTAGGCGTGGAGACACGCCCACCAACAATCAACACCGCATACCACAATGCCGGACTTGGTGGCTCGCGCCTGTAATCCCAGCACTCTGGGAGGCAGAGGCAGGAGGATTGCTGAGTTCGCGGCGGCTTGCCTGGGCACCATAGTGAGCTCAGGGCCAGCCTGAACTACTAAGCGAGACCCTGTCTCAAAAAGCAAAAAAAAAAGAGAGAAATAGAAGAACCCAAAACTCAGCATAATGATCATTTCCCTGAGGACGAAGGGGATGAGATTAAGCTCCTGGCATCTAGGAGAGGCATTAAGCACCAGGTGCAGCAGACATTAGCAGAGAATGGAAAATGTGGGGTAACAGGTGGCTGGGCGGCTCAGACGGACCTCCAGGGAATCCCTCCAGTGGGCCCTTTGGGTGTTACCCTAACATCCAGAGGAAAACACTAATAGGAGGGGACCGGAGGTTTAGCTCAGTGGTTCCTGTGCCTGCCTAGCAACCGCAAAGTCCCTGGTTCAATCCCCGGTAACCACATACAACAATACTGGGCGTGGTGACTCAGGCCCACCAGCAATCAGTACCACATACCACAGTGCCGGGCATGGTGGCTCACACCTATAATACCAGCACTCAGGAGGCAGAGGCAGGACGATTGCTGTGAGTTCAAGGCTTGGCTGAGCTACATAGTGCATTCAGGACCAGCCCTAAGTACAAAGTGAGACCCTGTCTCCAAAAATAAATAAATAAATAAAAACAAACTAATAGGAGGGTATCAACCCTCGATTTCTGCCCCAAGCCAGTGACCATATATAGACTTGAGTGGACTGAGAGCTTGCAGTGCTGGGTGGAACCCAGGACCTTTGTATTGAGCTATATCCTAAGACTTTTTATTTTCACTTTGAGACAAAGTTAATCAGGTAGGGCTCCAACTGGTGATCCTTGCCCCTCAGCCTCTCAGACTCTCAGAGAACCACTGCCCCAGGCTTGTTTGTTTAGAACTACAAAACCCAGCTCGGGTTACATCAGCTTTGCCTGTAGCCCATTGACCAGAGCAGAGTCACATGCTCAGTCTAGCTGCAAGGGAGCCTGGAAAATGTCTTGCCAGGCTGTACAAATTACGTACAGGAAGTGCACAGGTAGCTGTGCAAAACCATAGCCATTTTGCCACATATTGGATCCTGATTCTTTTTGTTACCTTACCCCTCAGCCAGCTTCAAGCGTCCGGTGGTGATCCTAGGGCCCGTGGCAGACATTGCCATGCAAAAACTGACAGCGGAGATGCCCAACCAATTTGAGATTGCAGGTAAGCACCCAGGACAGAGGCGACAGGCTTTGGGAACAGTATGAACCAGGCCAGGGAAGGTCCTCAGAGGGGGGTGAAGGGTTGACCGTGGAAACAGTGATGCTAGACAAGTCTCAGGTCAGATAGCCAAGTAAGAACAAAACCTCTTGGGAGGCCAGGTGCTCTGGGGTGGCACACACCCCTTTCTCCTGGGTTCTTCCTGCCCCTGTGGACTCAGCAACATTTGGGGAGCTTTTCCCAAAGCCAAACCTGACAGGTTCCCAGAGAAGGGAGCAGAGTAGGAGGTGGCTCCTGGGAGGAGGCCAGGAGTGGGCAGCATCAGGGCCACGTCCTTAGCCATTAGGGAAGTGCAGGTCAGTGCCCCCAAGAGGTCACGCATGTCTCCCCGGGTGACTGGAGTGAAAACCAATGATCGGAAGGTGAGCTTAAACAGCTGGAACCTGTGTATGGCTGGTGGGAGGCATAGTGCCACTACCTTGGGCAACAGATCAGTCACTCTTCTAGAAATCAAACTTTGAATTTAGGAGGCTGAGGCAGGAGAATTGTGAATTCAAGCCCAGTATGAACAATTTAGTGAGACCCTGTCTCCAAGAAAGGGAGGGGCTGGGTGTGTAGCTCAGTGGTAGAGCACTTACCTACACACTGAGGAAGCACTAAGTCTGTTCCTAGTACCCAGGATCGTGGGAGTAGAAATCAGCATTACCCAAGCATGATGGCACATGCCTATGATCCCACACTCAGGTGGCTGAGGCAGGAGGATCACTTTGAGTTAAGGTCAGCCCGGGCTACATAAGGAGACGCTGTTTCAAAAAAGAAAAAATAAAACCCAAACACTGAATGATCCTGTGATCCAGCAATTCCGTTTCTGGGTCTCTCTGCCCAAAATAATTGAAGGCAAAGATCCAAATAGATACGTGCATACCTGTGCTCACAGTAGTACAATTCACAACAGTCAGAGGTGGGAAAATCCTGTATATACCCCCATTGGAGGAGTGGATACGTACCATGGGGTTCACCCATTTGCTGGACTATTACTCAGGCCGGAAAAGGAAGGAATTCCTGTCCCTGTTGCAGTGTGGACAGGTCCTGAGGCCGTGCTGTTCAGTGAAGTGAGCCAGGCACAGAAGCACAGGCCCTGCAGGGTCCCTCTCCCAGGAGGCTCCCGTGTGGTCAGATTGGCAGGCAGGAAGGAGCTTGGTGCTGGGGACCTTGTGGGGCCACTGTCGCCTCCCCTTGCACAGAGAGCGTGTTGCGGGCGGACAGCCCCTCCAAGATCATCAAACTGGACACTGTGCGGGTGATCGCAGAGAAGGTGAGTGTGTCCCAGCCGAGGGCCTGTGTCAGGGGCAGGGAGACCGAGTCCGGAACAGGCCACTGGTCTGGCCTGTACCCACGCCGTCAGTGTGCTCCCGCGAAGACAGACGCCACGTGCTGGCCTGTGTGTTGGGTCCACTGTGACCACGTCTCCCTCACGTGGTCCCTTGGGTGTGTTCTCGGTCAACCCCCGGCCCCTGGGGCAGGACAAGCACGCGCTCCTGGACGTGACCCCGTCAGCCATCGAGCGCCTGAACTACGTGCAGTACTACCCCATCGTGGTCTTCTGCGCCCCAGAGAGCCGGCCGGCCCTCAAAGCCCTGCGCGAGTGGCTGGCTCCCGCCTCCCGCCGCAGCACGCGCCGGCTCTACACGCAGGCCCAGAAGCTGCAGAAACACAGCAGCCACCTCTTCACAGGTGGGGTTCTGGGGGTCCTGGGGCAGGCCCCGGTGGGGTCCCCTCGACAGGCTGACGTGCCCTTCCTGCAGCCACTATCCCCCTGCACGGGACCAGTGAGTCCTGGTACCAGGAGCTCAAGGCTGTGATCCGGGAGCAGCAGACACGGCCCATCTGGACCGCCGAGGAGCAGGTACTGGGCTGGGCTCGGGGAGGTGGCTGGGTCTCCCTGAGGGCTGGGGTGCAGCCAGGTTCAGGGCTGGACCTGAGTGAGGGGCTTGGCTGTGTAACTGGGGTGAGATGAAGCTGAGGGATGCAGGCCGGGAACGGGGTGGTGGTCTCGGCTCAGCCAGGACCGCTGCAGCAGTGTCCCCGCCTCCCACAGCTGGATGGCCCCTCCGAGGACAACCTGGACCTTCCAGGCCACGGCCTGGCCGACAGCTCTGCAGACCTGAGCTGTGACAGCCGGGCCAACAGCGACTACGAAGAGACGGACGGTGAGGGCGGTGTTTACACAGATGGCGAGGGCGGGCTCCACACGGATGTGGACGAGGAGCCCCCAGCACCCGCCCTGGCCCGGTCCTCAGAGCCAGTGCAGATGGAGCCGGAGCCCCTGAGCCCAAGGGATCATGGGACCACCCCGGTTCATCGTGGTGCCCAGGTGAGTGGGGCCTGGGTCTCAGGATGGGCTGTCGCACAGGGCGGGGATACACACTGGCAGACCAGAGTCTGTGGGACTCAGAACTGGAGTGTGAGAGCAAGTGATCGGGTTAAACTAGAAAGTTTCCCTCAGTAGCCAGGCGTGGTGGTGCAGGCCTATAATCTCAGCACTTGAGAGGCTGAGGCAGGAAGATCACTGTGGGTTCAAGGCCAGCCTGGGCTACGTAGTAGCGAGAGCCAGTCTCAAACAAAACAAAACATCTCTGAAGCATGTGACACCTGATCCAATGAAAATCCAACAGTCAGCTGTTACGCTGTATCACTTTAGGAGAAGGGACAAGAAAGAAGGCTAGACTTGTTCAGTACAGACTGTGAATATTTTCAATCCATGGTTGGTCAAATCCATGCATGCAGAAGCTGAGGAAGGGAGGGCGGGACACTGTGACCTTTGCTCATTTTCCTCCTCTGGGAGGGATGATAACGATCTTGACATCATGGGATTGTGAAAACTCAGTGTCCTTAGCCCAAGTCTTGGTTCGCTATCATTGGATTATTTGAAGTTTATCTGTCTTAAGTGGGGTTGCCCCTGGGAATTCAAAGATGCCTCTTCTCCCGGACTTTCTGTGGATAAATATTTTGGGACTCTGGGAGGCTAAAGGCAGGAGGATCACAAATTTGAGCTCAGCCTAGGAAACTGAGCAAGACCCTATTATTATTATAAGATATAAAAAAATACAGAAGGGCTTTGGGTTCAATCCCCAGTGCTCAAAAACAAAAACCCCACTCTGATGTCTTTGATTAGAGAGAGCCCCCTGGGGTTTTGCAGTGCCCATCCTGCTCAACTGTGCATGGCAACTCGGTGAGAAGACAGTCAGAGTCTCAGCATCCATATGAGAATTCAATTATCAACCTCAGCTGCTAACAGCCCTCTGGGGAGCCCAGGTCTCTGCTGACAGGCTGAGAGAGTTCATCTAAGGTCTCCTCCCCCTCTCCTAGCCTCTATTCTCTCACTTAAAATTGTGAAGCACTTGTAAAGCTGGGGAAGGTTTGTGGGTGCTTGCTTACTGTGTGCCCTGGGGGTTGACACAAACCTCCTTTCTCCCTCTCCTTCCAGGTGGACAGGCAGCACCCTCAGGGCCAGTGGCGCCAGGACAGCATGCGGTAAGAGCTTCTGTGCCCAGGAGTGGGGTCTGGGTCCTTCCTGTGGCCCAGACACTGGGGCTGAGGAAGCAGTCCGGGACCAACCTGTGGCTTCTTGATGTTTGTAGCCTAGAGGCCATGACAGAGTGCCAGAGCCACTCCAAGCCCCTGAATGCAGGGCCAGAGGAATAAAAATCTTTGTCCTGGGAGGACTCTGAAATTCCTGGAGTGGACATTAGATCTGGGGCTTTGTAGGTTGGATAGGAATTTGTTCCCAAGGCCCTGCCTTGACAAGCCAATCTTGCTCACCTCCTCCCAGCAGAGTCAGCCCCAGTTAATGGCAGGTGAGTCCATTCTCCCCCACCTGAAACCTCTACTCTTACTTCCTGACCCCCAGGACTTATGAACGGGAAGCCCTGAGGAGAAAGTTTACCCGGGCCCGAGACGTGGAGTCCTCTGATGAAGAAGGCTATGACTGGGGCCCAGCCACTGACCTGTGACCCCACCAGCTTTCCAGGCTGCAGGCCCTCCCTTTGCCTCCTTGGACTCAAGACTCAGTTTCTCCTACAGAACCTAGAGCCCTCGCCACCTTCTGGCCTTTAATAAACAATGTTTTCACAGCGCTGGCTTCCAGGAAGGCGGGGGCTGGAGGCCAGGTCGCCAAACCGGATCTGAGGCCATGGTCACCAAATAAACTTTTTAATATTTTCCGTCAGGGAGCAGGCCTGGCCGCTAGGCGGCCAACGGCTAAGGCACAGTGGTACCGCAGCTCATAGATACACAGGCTGCTCCTGGCCGGTCAGCAGGCGGTAGGTGGCAGCTGGCATGGTCTTGATATGCACCTCATCGTGGGCCTCCGTGAGCAGCTCGATGATGCGGGCGTGCGGCGTGGCTACCACGCTCTGCCCGTTGATCTCGATGATGCGGTGGCCCACGCGGACGCCCCCGCGCTCAGCGATGCCACCGCGGAGAAGATTGCAGATCTGGGGAGAAAGGAGTGTTATCAGGAAGTCCGGCGATTACTCACAGCCCCGCCCACTCTGCAGCAGCTCCGGCCTGCCCTGGCCCTGCCTCACCCAGGCGAGTGGCCCTATCCCTGAGCTCCCACCTCTCAGCCCCGCCCACACGCCCGGTGGGCCACACCTACCGCCCCGCCCCCTCCCACCCACTGCTCCGGCCCCGCCCCTCACGATGCCATCTTCCACGCAAAATCCCAGCTGCTCCCGGGAGTGCAGTCGGCGGATGATGGCTGTGGTGACCGGCGGGCAGTGCACAATGCTGAGTGTCACAGACGTCTGTGGCTTCACCTCCTGCGGGACAGGGAACACTGGCCTTTCGGCTGCCTTGGCAGGCAGCAGCCTTCCTGAGCCTCAGTTTCCCCACCCTCACTCCCAGGTGAGCTGGTGCCCAGATCTGAGACTCACGCGAACAGCAGCCTGGCATGCAGCCAGCGGCAGCCCCACCAGACTGGCCCCGTTGATGGCCGTGACTCGGTCGCCGATGCTGAGCGCACCCGAGCGCTCGGCCGGGCCTCCGTGCAGCAGGTTGGCGATGACGGCGGTGGGCAGCAGAGAGCCCCAGCCGGACTCCACCAGCGCCACGCCCAGGCCCTCTCCGCGGCGCTTCTCAATGCGCACCTGGGACAGAGACGGGGCCGCTGGGCACCCTGGGCGGCGGGGCCGATGGGGCAGGGCGGGGTAGGTGGGACTGCACCTCACCTCCCTGCAGTTCTCACTGTTGGAGAAGTGGGCCAGGTCGCAGTTGTGCAGGTGGCCAGTGCTCCCAGGCCCCGGACCCAGCCGGGTGCCCACCTGGCTGGGGTTGATGCCACTGTCACGTAGGAACTGGCTGTACGCCACGGCGAAGGCCTGGCCAATGGCCTGGGCAATGAGCTGGGCCTGTGGGAAGCGGCATGTCTGAAAGGGTGTTCTTCAGGTCCCCTGTGTCCTCACAGAGCTGCACCTCCCGGGACAAGGTCCTCAGGATGCAGCCTCCTCGCCTAGGGCGTTGGGGTCGCTGAGGGGTGGCGGTTGCAACCCCGGAAATATATGGGAAGAACAGAAGGCAAGTATCACCCCTCAGCAAAGGCTGTTGGAAGGATAACCACAGCATGAACTTAACTATCATTATCTGGGACTGTCCCTGTGCTAGGCAAGACTGGGTATTCACTGGGAGGGCCTTGTCATAAGCTCCTATTCATCCTACAAAGGCCAAGGTCCAAGATCCCCTCTACCCAGAAACCTTCCTAGTTCTGCCATGGAGAACATTCCCTTCTCTTGGCCCTAACTACAGAGGATTGGAGTGGCTGTATCTTGGCCATGAAGCTTAGAACACCAGGGAGCCATACCCTAGTCCAAAGTGACTTTCTTAGTCCCATAGTCTGAGCTCAAGAGCAAGAAAGCTGGGAAGGCAGACAGGCACTTGGGGGTGATAGTCACATCCTGAATGGGACCCAGTTGCTCACATCTTCTGAGTGGAAGACATGACACAACATCTTGTACAGGCGGCGGTCACAGTCCTGGGCTCCAGGCTTCCGGGCCAGCCGTCGCCGGGCCATAAGCACCAGCACGGGGCCGATGTCGGCAATGTAGGAGATGGTCTGCAGGGCATGGTCCATCATGGCCTCCTGGGGAGAGGGTGGTGATTGGGGCCTTCCCTGGCCAAGCTCTTGTGGCCCGAGGCTGGCCCAGCCCTACCTGGGAGTCAGCTGTCAGAACCTTGATCCTCCTGGTGGACACGAAGAGGTCCACCTCCGTCATGGGCTGCGTCTCCCCATCAGGGGCCTGTGGGGCAGGAGGAGGAAGAGGAGCCCCAGAGCCCACCGCCCATGGCCCTGGGTCCCTCTGTCCACTGCCCTGGCCTCACCTTGACGCGGTCCATTGCCTCCTGGGCCTGGGCCATGCGCATACTGGGGGGTGGGTTCCGTTCGGACAGCAGCTGGGTGGAGCCCAAGTACTTGGCTCCAAATATGACGCCATCCAGGAGGTCCTCGTGGTCACAGGGCCCAGATACTGAGGGTGACAAGGGCAGCTCAGCCCTCGGGCACTTCCAGGCCTGGCCACCCAGGACCCTGCCACACAGCCCTTGTGAGTCCAGAGCCTTTGGTCAGCCTGGCCCGGGCTGTGGAACCTAGGCTGGAACCCTCTGAGGTCCAGATCTGCTCGCAGACCCATCACCAGACCGGACTGGTTTCCAGAATGCTGTGATCAGCCTGGAATCCCACTCCAGATTCCCAAACCAGCAGCATTCTAGAACTGGGGTCAACCTGGCCCACAGTTCCGGAACCTCCCCAGTCCAGAACCAGCCACACCTGCCGCTCTAGACCCTGCTCCAGTCAGCCCAGAGAAGCAGATGGCTCCAGTCCATGGTTGTGGCAGGACGTGACCGCCTGTGTCAAGGTCGAAACCTCCCAGAGTGCCCAGAACCCAGATGGCTCAGATCCTGGATTCCAGAACTCGCCGAGAGACCTCAGATTGCACAATTCGGCAGAGCATCCAGAAACCAACAGTGCGCCTGTTTAAGTCTCGTATTTCTGCTTTCTTTGTTTTTCTTTCCGTTCTGGGGATGGAACCCAGAGCTATCTATCCCACCAAGTTATACCTGCAGCTTTATCTTTTACTTTGGGCCATGGTCTCACTAGCTCAGCAAGTTGTCCAGGCTGGGCTCCAACTTGGCAATCTTCCCGCCTCATCCTCCCTGAATGCTGGGATTACAGGTGTGTGCCACCACGCCTGGCAATTCCACTGTTTTATGTTTTTCTTTAAAACAAAACAAAATGGTCTCGGCTACATAGTTCAAGCTGGCCTTGAACTCACTATGTAGTTTAACAAGGTTGGCCTCAACTTGCAGATCCTCCTGCCTCAGCCTCCTGAATGCTGGTACTACAGGCATGTGCCACCACACCTAATCTTTAAAGTGGTTGGTACTATAGTTCTTTAGAAAATTCAACATAACATATGGTTCACGTTCTATTTCTACTGTCTAGTTCTTCTGTAGAACTTTCTGATTACACCAGTACTGAATAACCCTGCCAAGGGTTCTAGAGTACAGATAAACTCTGCTTGCTTCATGTTCTAGAATTCTCCAGTCTGACTAGAACCAGGCAAGTGTGCCCACCATTCCAGAACATTCTCATCAGCCCAAATCTCTTCAGTCTCAGACCACAAATTGCAGGAGTGGTGATGCACACCTTTAATCCCAGGACTGGGGAGGCTGAGACAGGATTGCCACAAGTTAAGACCACCCTGAACTTAAGCAGTGAGTTCAAGGCCAGCTTAGAATATATAGCAAGATCCTGTCTCAAAAAAACCAAAGCCCCAGGGTCAGGGATTTAGTTTTGTGGTGCCACTGCCTGACTCACAAGTGCAAGGTCATGAGTTCAATCCTGGGTACCACAAAACAAAACAAAAAAAACCACCTAGAACCACAAGCAACTGTGCAGCTCCCTGAGTCACAGTTCTGTGATTCTAGAACATTCTCAGTGCCACAGGGTCCAACAGCCCTCCCCATCATCACCTTAGGATTTGCTGAGTTAAAGTAGCATAGACAATCCCAGAACATTCCAGATAGCTAGAGCTGGTTCTGTCTTTAGAGAACAAACATGTAGCCTTTTCTATGAAGGTCCAAATGGCTGATATTTTGGGCTGATATTTGATGCTCTGTGCCCTATTGATAGGCAGGTTTGAATAAGGCGAACTCAGACTGGCCCTACGCTGACTGCTGCAGGACCTCACAGGACCATATCACAAATGTGGTCTATCATCGACTGACATGTCACTATGGGGCACACGACTATACCCGGGTGTCTTTATCGCATCAAAGCTGCTAGGCAACACAGACACAAATGGGCTGTGTCTCAATAAAACTTTATTGACAGACATGGAAATCTGAATCATATACTGTTTTCACCTGTCAAGAAATATTACTTTCCTTTTCTCTTTTTAGAACATGAAGAATAGAAAAGGGCCTCATGCATGCTGGACAAGCACTCACCACTGAGCTACATCCCCAGCCCTTTTTATTTATTTATTTATTTTCCTTTTTGAGACAGGGTCTCGCTTTGTAGTTGAGGCTGGCTCTGAGCTCACTATGTGGTCCAGGCAAGCCTCGAACTCAGCAATCCTCCTGCCTCTGCCTCCCGAGTGCTGGGATTACAGGCGTGAATCACCACGCCTGGCATTGTGGTATGCGGTATTGATTGCTGGTGGGTGTGAGTCTCCACATCCAGCATTGTATGTGGTTACCGGGGATCGAACTCAGAACCTTACACTTGCGAGCCAAGCGCCGGAACCACTGAGCTAACCCTCCAGCCCCTTTATTTTTATCTTGAATCAAGGTCTTGCTAAGTAGTCCACGCAGGCTTTGAACTTGTGATTCTCCTGCCTCAGCTTCCTGAGTAAGTGGCACGACAGGTGCAGATCACCCTGTTAAGCTCCTTTTGAGTTCTTCAAATACATAAAAATACAAAAGCCACTTTCAGCTCCCGAGGCCTGCTAGGATCAGCAGGGGCTAGATCTGACCTACAGATGATCTTTTGCCAACTGACATCCTAGAATCAAATGCTGTCAAGGACCACGGCTGACTCCTGTCTCTAGAACATTTTCTGGAGTGCTTCTTCTTCTAGGCCAGCTGGCCTCAGCCTCTCTAGAGCTTCACTCTTGTTGGGACACTGGTGTGAGCCATGGGCACTGTTTCTGGCATCTGGATCCCCGAGTCCCTGGGCCGGGGTGGGAGGGACACTCACCTTCCTGGAGAGCAGGGCACGAGGCCAGGGTCTCAGAGCTCTGGAAGAAGACAGGAGAGGGCCTGGCCTGAGTCCCCCTGCTGGGTTCCAGGCTATAGAGAACCCATGGAAGAGGCAGATGGTACCTGGGCACCGGGTGGCAGTGGCCGTTCGGGAGTCACCAAAGGTGCTGTCTCTGGCCATGGCTCAGGGGAGCTGCTAGAGCTCCTGCTATCCCCCTGCTCAGCAGAGCCTCGCTCCGCTGCGTCGGAGGGTGTGGGCTCCAGCTCAGCATCCCCAGGGGCCGGAAGCAGATGAGGCACTGGCTCCGGAGGGCCATGGCGACAGGGCTCAGGAGAAGGGCACTCCCCACACTGAAGCAGGCTCAGCAGGTCGTCCCGGTCAGCCTCAGCAGACAGCAGTCCATGGGCAGTGGCCACCTCCTGGGGTGCCTGGCCATGTCCTGTTGCGATATGCAGTGGACAAGGGGTACCTTCTGGGGACGGGCCCGCCAGGTCCCCTGGCAGAGCCTCAAACTGTTGCACCAAGTCCTGGACACTTGATTCATCGAATTCCATCTGACTCAGACTCTCAGGGTCTCTGGGTGCCGGGTCCCATGGGCTGTTAGGGGTGGGGTCCTCAGGGGGCTCAAGAGCCTCCAAGTCCATGGCCGGAGGCCCTGAGAGGGACTGAGGTGCTTTCAGGAATTCCATGCCTGGAGCCCGGCTCAGGTTGTCATCTCTGAGCTGAAAGACAGAGACCAGAAGTGGAGGCTTCCCAGCTGCTGCTGTCCCCACAGGCGTGTTTAATTCCCACTGTTCCCTGCAAGAGACTGGACAACCCCCAGTACTTTCATAGCAGGATCTGGGACAGAACCCAGGGCCTTCACACTAAGCTCCATTCCCAGCCCTATAGGTGTGTGCGTGTGTGTGTATGAGAGAGAGAGAAAGAGAGGGAGAGGGAGAGGTGGAGGGAGAGAGGGAGAGAGAGAGAGAGGGAGAGGGAGATGGAGAGAGAGAGGGCAAGAGAGAGAGGGAGAGAGAAGGAGAGAGAGGGAGAGGGAGAGACAGGGAGGGAGAGAGAGAGAAAGTGTGTGTCTTGATTTTTGAGACAGGGTCGCACTAAGCTGCCAAGTTGCTCAGGGTGAGCTCGAACTTGGGATCTTCCTTCCTCAGCCTCCCAGAGTGCTGAGATCGCAGGTGTGCACAGCCATACTTGGCTTAGGTCTCTGTTATACAGATGAGCACACTGAGGCACAGAATGAAGGCAGTGGGTTGGCAGGCTGCAAGCTCCGGGCATCCCTTGTCACCTGTCATCTCCACTCCTCCTCTTGGGAGACTTTGTTCTTTCTAACCTTGGCTCTTCCAAGTTCTGCTGTTCTGAAACGTGGAACACAGGCGGGGCACACAGTTCTTACAGATCTGGATGCCAGGACCCCATACTCAAGACTCCCTAGTTTGGTGACCCCCGAACCTAATTCCCAAGACACTAAATCAAGACTTCATATCTAGGACTCAGAATTAGCCCCAGAACCTAAGACACCACAAACGGGACACCCCAGTCCTGCTCAGGGGCGCTCGCGTGTCATTCCAGCACTCTGAGAGGCTGAGGCAGGGGGGATCGCAAGCTCAAGCCCAGCCTGGGCAACATGGCGACTTAGCGAGGCCCTGTCTGAAAATTAAAAAAAGAGTTGGGGATGGAGCGCAGTGCGAAGCTCCTGCATTTAAACCTCAATATCAGGGAAAGAGAAAGGTCAGACTCCAGCCTCTAAACTTCTTATAACATCTCAAGAACGACCAGACTCCGACCCCAGTGTCCCCACCTCCATACTCACTTCCTAAACCGAAGTCTCCTCCACCCCGCGCGGTCCCAAGGACCCTAAGTCCCTGGCCCACTCCAGGCATTTCCGGACTGTTCTGTCACCAGCGGCAGCTGACTCCGGGTCGACTTAGCAATCAGCACGGGGCCTGGCTCTGGACATGCGCGGGCTCGCGTGGCCTGCTGGGAAATGTAGTCCTCTCAGCCGTTCTCGCCACACGAGGGCGCTAGGGCTGCAGCGGGTATAGGAGGCAGAGGTTGGAATCTCACACACACACACACACACACACACACACACCCACCCACCCACCCACCCACCCCACCACCACCACCACCACCACCACCACCACCACACCACACCCCCACACACTCTTGCACTCTTCACTACAGCAAAGTGAGGTCACCAATCACTGCCTGCTTCTTGTGATGGCTCAAGGGAAGAAACGGAGCTGAGAAATATTTTTAAGCAGTACAAAGTGGTCTCTTTGGGACAGTCAGCTCGAGTGTCATATTTTAAGCAAATCAGTAACTGAAGTCAAGGCAAGAAGCCAATAAAATAGCGTCTATAGGAACTGAGCATGTATATAGAAATTTAATGAAGCTGGGCGTGGTGGTGCATACCTATATTCACAGCACTCCGGAGGCTGAGGCAGGACTGCCACGAGTTCCAGGCCAGCCTGGACTACATATTGAGTTCAAAGCCAGCCTGAACTACTCCTGTCTCAAAACAAATAAACAAACAAACAAACATACAAAGCAGGCCAGAGATTTAGCCCAGTGGTTCCGGCGTCTGACTCAAGCACAAGGCCCCGAGTTCGATCCCCAGTACCACATACCACAATGCGAGGAGTGGTGGCTCACACCTGTAATTCCAGCATTCGGGAAGCAGAGGCAGGAGGATTGCCGAGTTTCAGGATAGCCGGAGCTACATAATGAGTTCGTGATCAGCCTGAATTATAGAACCCTTTCTCGAAAAACTAAAAACAAACCAACAAACGAAAACATACAAAACCACCACAAAAGTTTAATAAATTTAAATATAATGCCTAAGGCCGGTGGGACTACACTTCCCAGAAGTCCCGCGGAGCCTACAACTCCCAGGCATTCAACCCCCCCCAACCCAGTTGTTTACGTGTCTCACGGAAACGGGCGCGTGCAAGCAGTCGTTATAAGTCATGGCGATCGGCCGTCTTTTCGTGGCTACCCGTTCGTGGGCCGCCTGGGGGCCCCGGGAGCTCCCAGACCTCGCCGCCCCGGGAAAACTCTTGGTTCGGGATTATGCCAAGAAGCCAGGTGAGCGGCGTTAAGAGGGACCAAGAATGGGGAAGGTGGGTATGTGTGAGATTGGTAGTGCGCAGGCGCTGTTTGAGGAGGCTGGTTTAGGGTCACTGCGCAAGCGCTTGTCTCTGGCCTTGGGGAGCCTAAGTGATGAATGCCAGATGCAACCCCGGCGGCTCTGGCGGCGTGCTTCCGTTACACGTAGCAAGAGCATGCCACTGCGCCGGTGCGGTTTGGTAGGGTTTATAAGGGTGAGGTGACTCATGAATTTAAGGCCAATACTGTTCCTGACTCCAAGTCGCTGTATGATCCAGGATGGGGAAAGAAGGGGACCCGTTTGAGTTTTGTTTTGTATTAATGTGATTTGTTTTTTTTGAGAAAGAGTCTCACTCTAAAATTCAGGATGGCCTTGAACTCACGGCAATCCTCCTGCCTCAGCCTCCAGAGTGCTGAGATTAGAGACACGCGCCATCACGTCGGGTGGATTCGTTAAACTTTAGTTATTAAAATTTTTAGATAGCTACAGCTTCACCTGATCGTCTTTATTGGAAGGAGAAAATAGGCAAACGTTAAAAACACCTAAAGCCAGTTGCCGGGCGTGGTGGCTCACGCGTGTAATCCCAGCACTGGGGAGGCAGAGAGAGGAGGATTGCTGAGTTCGAGGCTTGCCTGGACTACATAGTGAGCTCAGAGCCAACCTGAACTATAAAGCGAGACCCTGCCTCAAAAAAAAAAAAAAGGGGGGCTGGAGGGTTTGCTCAGTGGTTCCGGCGCCTGCCTCGCAAGCACAAGGTCCTGAGTTCAATTCCCGGTAACCACATACAATGCTGGGTGTGGAGACTCATGCCCACCAGCAATCAATACCACATACCACAGTGGCGGGTGTGGTGGCTCACACACTCAGGAGGCAGGGACAGGCGGATTGCTGAGTTCCAGGCTTGCTTGGGCTACATAGTGAGCTGAGGGCCAGCCTGAACTACAAAGTGAGACCCTGTCTCAAAAAAAAAAAATTGATTTTATTGGTACATTTTACGTATACAGTATGATCACGTTCAACATTGAGGGTTTGTACCAGTACGTGACACATCTTAATTTTTAGGTTTTCTATTCCCCTGCCTCCTTACACCCCTCCTGCACGCTATATATAAGCTTTGTTTCTTATTTTACCATCAAATTTTTTCTTGCCTTCTTTACTAGCCCCTCCCCCTTTTACCTTTGAACGTTTTCTTCCAATTTCACAATAACTATCATACCTTTTAGAACTCATTTACACCTTCAGTTTCGGAGGGAGACTTTCTCTGTGAGAGCAACAAAAAGACTCAAAGTAGAAAGCTGGGTACGGTGGTGAATGCCTGTAATCTCAGCCCACCACTTCCTAAGGCTGAGCCAGTAGGATCGATCCAGCTTCAAGGGTAGACTGTCAAAACAAAAAAAAATTTTTTTTTTTTTTTTGAGACAGGGTCTCGCTTTGTAACTCAGCAATCCTCCTGTCTCTGCCTCCCGAATGCTGGGATTACAGGCGTGAGCCACCATTCCCGGCACTGTGGTATTGGTGTTGATTGTTGGTGGGTGTGTCTCCATGCCCAGCATTATATGTGGTTACCGGGGGTCGAACCCAGGACCTTGCGCTTGCGAGGCAGGCGCCAGAACCACTGAGCTAACCCTCCGACCCCATCAAAACAAAATTTTGAAAATAGAATTTAAAAGGGAATGGCTTGGTGACTCGGAGTATTAGTTAATGCTAGGTTTTTTTTTTAGACAGGGTCTCACTTTTGTAGTTCAGGCTGGCTCTGAGCTCACTGTGTAGCCCAGGCAAGCCTCGAACTCAGCAATCCTCCTGTCTCTGCCTCCCGAGTGCTGGGATTACAGGCATGAGCCACCATGCCCGGCAATGCTAGGTTTTTTTGCACACAGACAGAAGACAGGACGGTCAGGCCGAGGCCAAAGGCCACTTGGAGACCCAGGGAGAGAAAGGAAGGGTGGGCTTCCCAGGTGGAGCCAGGCTGAAAGGGCTCCTGTCCTCCCTGCAGTCCAGAAGAGCTTCAAAGGCAGCAAAGGTGGTGTGGCCGCGGTGGCCCTGAAGGACCCGGATGTGTGCACTGACCCTGTCCGGCTCACCACACACGCCATGGGTGTCAACATCTACAAAGAAGGGCAGGATGTGGCCCTGAAGCCGGACACAGAGTACCCAGAGTGGTGAGTGCCCACGGTCTCCTCCACAGTCCAGGCAGGAATTCACACCCAGCTCGGCTGTCCATGGGGTGCTGGGGGCTGGGGACCCACCAGGGGATGAGATTGGAACATCTAGGAATCCCCAGAAATGAGGCTTTCTCTTCATCAGACATTTACTGCACCGGTATGAGGCTCTCTTCTAGTTTCCAGGGACTAGAGGAGCCAAAAACAAGCAAAAATACCCTCTCTGTGGAGCGGTCTGGGGATGAAGTAGATGTGGTGGTGACCCCTCTCCTCAGAAAGGCAGTGGGAGGTGACAGGCTCAGCTGATCCGGTCTGAGCTCTGCGAGAGCTTTCCCGGGGAGGTGACATGTGAGCCTTCAGACGGGCCCAGCTTGTGCAAGGGCCCCAGAGCCTGGTGCGTTGGAGGAGCAGCGAAGAAGCCCTGTCACCACCTCTGCTCCAGGAGCTGCCCTGTCCTACCCTCCCCCTCCTGTCAGGCTGTTCCAGATGAATGTGGGGCCCCCCAAGAAGCTGGAGGAGCTGGACCCCAATACCCGTGAGTACTGGCGGCTGCTACGGAAACAGAACATCTGGCGAGAAAACCGGCTGAACAGGAACAGGAAGTTCTAGTGGACCAGGTCCAGCGCAACATCTCAGAACCCTTTTCAGGGAGAAAATGGACTTTGCCAGGGTTCACAGAGGGTCCCAGCCTCGGTGTGGTGGCTCCATATTGAGGCCGGACCAGCCCCAGGCCTGTAAGGACTGCTGTAGGCCGGGCACAGTCCACACTCCTGAGGCAGAGGCACAAGGAGTGAGAGTTCAAGCCCAGCTTGGGGAACTTAGTCAGTGAAACCCTGTCTCATAGTGAAAATTAAAGGTCTCAGTGTGGGGGGCCTTGGGCTCCATCCTCAGCACCACATCAAAAAAGAGAAAGAAATAAAAGACCTCCTGTCAGCACCGTGCACTGCGGCGTAGTATGGTGTGAGACGCAGGGGAAAGCTGGTCCTCCCTGGCTCGTGGGTCCCAGCCCCACCCAAGCCCCGCTGCCTCCTGGGATTTCCTCGCCCTCAGTGGAGAGCCAAGCCGCGGCTAGTGGTAATTCATTCCTGACTCTCACTGTTGGAAACAGAACAGGGATGTCAGGAGCTGGTGTCGGGGCTGGGCTCGCTGCAGGCCCTGCTGGGTCCGTGTGCTTGAGGATTCAGATCTGCAGCTGTCAGCCTGGGGCTCTTGTCCACTAGAGGGTGGCACTTGGGGCAAGGGTGCCCTCGACTCCTGGGCAACACCCTTACCCTGCTCAGCAAGGGTGGGAACTGCTGCCTCTGGCCAGGGCTGCAGAGGTCCTTGCGGGCAGTCCTGAGCCCTCTCCAGCGACCTGAGTCTCATGTCTGGATGTGTGGCATCCTGAGGGCCATACCCAACCCCACAGGCTGGAGACACCCACTTAGGGACAGTGGGCTTCTCAGTCCGGTCCCAGGAAAGTGACGGCCTCTTGCTGTTAGGGAACCTGCCCAGCCCGGCCAGCCCTGTCCCCTCCCGTCACCCCTCGCTGTACTGGCCGTGGGATCACTGGCCTGGCTCACTCACGCCACAGGGCCTCTGCTCCTCCCGGTAACTGCCCTGTTGCCGCCCAGCTCTCACCCTGTGTGGTTTTTTCCAGACACTTAGCACCAGCGTTCTTCCTCTCTGGGCGTTTTGTCTGTCTGTGACTGCCACACCCCTCTGCTTGTGCACAGTGACACACTGGGTCACCGGGTATAGAGTTGGGCTGAGGGGTGCCCTGGCACAAGGGCTCAGGGTGTCCATAGCGGGGCCCTGGGCGGGGCACAGCTGGCCCCATCACCACTGCCTGCCTGTCCGGGGCCTCACCCCGCCCCTGAGTCCTGGGGACGCTGGCCCTGAGCCCGCTCTCACTGCTTGGTGGGCGTGTGAGTAGCGCTTCCTCCAGTGCGAAGCCCACCACAAAGGCCGGAGCCAAGGTCAGGGTCCTTGGACGCCTGCAGGCCTGGGAGTGGGGGAGCCAGGCGCAGCTGGGGCCCCAGGGCCCAGCCGGGGCTCGTGGGCCCGTTGCCAGGCTGCAGGCAGTGGTGAGGCCTTGGGGAGCCTCGGGGCTGCCTCCCCTCCGCGGCCAGGCTCAGGTGCTCAGAGAGGAGCCACTGGCCTGCGTTCTGGAGCCGCACCTGCTCCTCTGCGTGCCGTGCCCACATTCCTGGGCTCGCAAGGGCTCCCTCCGCTTCGGCCTCGACTCCGCCTGCGCAAAGCCCATAGAAAGCGCCTCCTGCCTAACTCCACGCCTGGCACATGCCGCACAGACGCAGGTCCTGACGGCCCAGAAAAACACCTTGACGCCTGTCGAACTCCTAGTCAGACACCAAGGTCTCTGCTCCCCGAGCTCTCCCTCAAGGAAGCCTTCGTGTGTTGCCCACCCTCTGGAGGGGGTGGCGTGGGCAGCAGCACCCTCACCTGACGCACATCTGGGGCTGGTGCTCCTCGGCCCGCCGCTCCTTGTGGCTGGAGGCAGGGTGGCGGGAGATCTCGGGTTCACGCTCCCTGGTGCAGCTGGCGCGTGGTGAGGGTCCCTCAGCTGTGCCGGGGCTGCTGCCGGCTCAGGAGCGGCCCCTCCCCCTCCGATGACAGCAGGGTCTGGAGGCAGGGCCCGCGGGAGGGGCTGGTGGCCACCAGGGACCGCCTGCTGTCTCCGCTGCGCTCCCACAGCCTGACGTCCCGTGTGTGTCTGCTTCCAGCGCTGTTCCTGCAGTTCTTAGGGCTTTTCCTGCCTCGGCCTACTGCGTGCTGGGACTACCACCACAGCTGGCATGGTGCCCTCTTCTAGCTGCCTCTGTGGTGTGTGGAGGGCCCCAGAGAGGAGGAGGTTGGGGCACTGCCCATGAAGCTGTCTCTCCCACTGGGCTTCCTTCACCTTTTTCCTGAGCTCTCCTGGGCCACCTGCCCACGCTGGCACCCACAGGTGCCCTGGTGCTTGGCACCCCAGGACACCATCCCAGGGCCCCACACGGGCTGAGCTGTGGCAGCCGGTGAGGATTAACTGAGGGCCAGGACTTCAGGGTGACACCTCCCTCAAGGGAGGGCCCTCGGATGCCCGCTCTGGGCCTGTTTCCCTGGCTCTAAACTGTGACACCAAGACCTAGTCCCTGCGAGCCTTACACCTTCTCAATGAGGACAGCAGGCGTGGTGCACAGGAGGCTGAGGCAGGATCGCCATGGGTTCAGGGCCCGCCTGGGCTACGTAGGGTGATCCTGTCTCAAAAAACATTTTTCTCAGTGAGGTGAAGGAAAGGAGGACAGTGACTGATGCACAGTGAAGGATCAGTGCATGTTATGTTATTTCTGTCAGCTGGGCCTGGATAAAATCTTATAGACGTCAAAGGAGCTGGAGGAAGTGAAGTCCTGAAAGGGGAAAGCAATACCAGTTGGTTCCTCAGGACACCGGCCAGGGCAGGCAGGAAGGGTCACCTCTTCAGGGTCATGAGGTATGGACAGAAGTTCACCATTCATTCTCTCATTCATTCATTCAACAAACATGCGTTAAGCAGAGGTGTTCCAGGAACCACTCATGCCAGTGAAGAAAACAAAGACAGCTGGTCCTGTGAGTGGTGGCTGGATGATCGCAGGAGTTAGACTGCAGAGCACGTTGGCCACAGAAAACGCAGACTCAGGAGGGTAGGGGTGTAGAGTTGCACCCCCCCCCCCATAATAGGAATTGAATCCAGCACCTTCACACTGAGGCCCACCTCCTGCCTTTTTTCATTTTGAGACAGAGTCTGAAGTTACTAAATTGCCCAGGCTGGGCTTAAACTTTCCATCCTCCTGCCTCAGCCTCCCGGCATGCTGGGATGACACACGTGAGCCTCCAGGTCTGGGTGGAGTTGCCGTCTTAAGAAAGGGAAGGTGGTCAGAATGGGCAGCGGGGCACAAGCTGCAGGCCCCGGACATGATTGGATGTGAAGGCGGGTGCTGGGGGGCCAGGAAGAGGCGGGGGCCGGCGAGCAGCTCCCTAGGCAGGAGCTGGGGGCCACGGGAGTGGGGTGTCTCCTCCTGCCTCAGCTGCCCCTTCCTGAGAGGGGTTTCCCAGGCTCTGTGGCAGTGTGCGGAGTGAGGCAGGGCGAGGGAAAGGGCCCATGAGAGCCTTTAAAACACTAGGGGCCGCGCAGGCCGAGCACATGCTGCAGTTTAGAGGGGCTGGAGGTAGGACAGTGACAGGACAGGACCTCTGCAGCTGGGCTACACAGCTCCTGCGAAGAACCAGTAGCTCCTTTCCGGTGCTAGTGGAGAAACTGAGGCAGAGGGCGGCAAGGGCTTCCAGAGGGCATGTGAGAGGTCAGTGTAACTGGAAAATGTTTTTTTCTTGGCTTTTCAGGACAAAGTCTTGCTAACAGTTTAGAATGGCCTTGAATTCACTAGCTCACCCAGGCTGGCCTCGAACTTGCAGTGAGCCTCCTGCCTCAGCCTCCTGAGAGCTGGGATCACAGCTGTGTGCCGCCACGGCCAGCCCCTTCCGGCCCCGCCAGCGGCCCTTCTACTTTGTTCAGTCCCGTGCTTGAGTTCCGGCCCCCCAGATCCCAGAGCCACATAGCAAAGCTCTTTCCCGACAGCGCACCTGCACCTTCTCCCGGCACCTCCTGCTGGCCGGGCAGGGCTGTGAGCCGCCCGCCTTGGGGGCACCCAGGCTGTGCCCTCTCTGCGGAAGACCCTGCTGCACAAGGGGGCTGCCCGTCCCCAAGAGGGGGCCCTGGATATCCTGGAAAGTCCCTCCGTCCCGGGTGAGGCGCTGTGTGAGGAGCGGACCGTGTCCCGGGCACTTCTGCCCCGAGTTGCCGGCAGGTGCCTGGGCGTTTGACCCTTGTCCCAGGACAGTAGGGTCCGTACGGGTCTGCTGAGCGAAGGGAGGGTGCACAGGGAGTGGACAGGTGGGGGTGGGGGAGGGGAGGCCTTCACCGAGTACCCCATCCCGTGGGAGTACCCCATCCCGTGGGAGGGCCTCCAGTGGGGACCCTGCGCCCAACAGCAAGTGGCCCCAACACTAGAGGTTCTGGGGGACGGTGTCCCCGCGGAGGCTGGTGGGCGGAGTCCAGCTCACCGGCAGTGCTGGGCCCGGTGGGGGCCTCCGACGCGGGACCCTATCTACAGGTCGCCACCTGGTGGGGGGTGGCGAGTCCCCCGGGGGGGGGGTCAGCGGTCTCAGCCAGCAACGTGGCCACGGGCGGGGGCGCGAGGGTCACAGAGAGGCGGACAGGCGAGTCTGGATTCAGTCTTTATGGCGGCGACCGCCCTTAGCTCCAGGCCTGTGCGGTCCAGCGGCTGCCCGAGCCCCCACAGGCCGGCCTGCACCCGCTGCCACCTCGGTCCTCGAGACCCCGGCCCCACGCTGGCGGGGGCTCAGGACTCCTGGCTTCGGGGTGAGGGGGCGCCGTCGGCTTCCTGTGCCCCGCAGGGCGCTGAGGCGCCCGCACTGCGCAGCTCCCGTGCCAGCTTCTCCGCCACCTTGCGGAAGGCCGGCCGGCGCGCGGGCTCGGCCTCCCAGCAGCTGCCCATGAGCGCGTGCACCGGGCCCGGGCAGCCCTCGGGGGGCTCCATGCGGTAGCCCTTGTCCACCGCCTCCAACACCTCCTTCAGCGACTGCAGACACAGGCGCGCGTGTGGGCTGGGTTCACGCCTGGAGACCTCGCCTCCCCAAGCCCCACTCACCATCTTGGGGTACGGGGCCCTCCCGTAGGAGAAGACTTCCCACAGGAGCACCCCGAAACTCCAGACATCTGACTTGCTGGAGAACTTCTGTGGGGGCCAGAGAGCCTGTTCAGGTGGGGTTCCCAAACTCCCCTTCTCCTTTCGGAGGGGAGGTGGGTGGGAATTGAACCCAGGGCCTCCTGAGCTATACCACCAGCCTTTTTATTTTTTTGATTTTGAGACAGGGACTTTCTAAATTGTTAAGTCACCCAGGCTGGGTTCGGGCTTGAGATCCTCCTGCCTCAGTCTCCTAGATGCTGAGGGTGTGGGAACCACCATGCCCCCCCTCCCCCCGTTTCTGACCCAGCCCTGCTTGCTCTCTGGAGCCCTCCTGGGTTGACCCTCCCTCTGCGGTCTCCCACAGACAGCCTGCAGGGCCTCCCGAGTTGAGTGGCTTTGCCCCCTTCAGAGATGGGGAAACTGAGGCCAGGAGAGGGGCTAAGAGGAAAAACTGTGGGCCTCTTGCGTAACAGACAGCACAGCCCTTCCAGAGGTTCAGAGGCCCAGGGCCGCACAGAGGGGTAGACGACAGAGCTGGGGACCCCAGAGCCTTGGGAGGGGGAGGAGAGAGGGGGCTCACCCCGTGCTTGAGCGCCTCAGGGGCCGTCCACTTGACCGGCAGGCGGCTGGAGTCCAGCCCCTTGCGTTCGGCTTTGGCCAGGCCGAAGTCGCTGACCTTGGCCACCAGGTCCTCGGACACCAGGATGTTGCGGGCGGCCAGGTCGCGGTGCACCAGCTTCTTGCTCTCCAGATACTCCATGCCCTCGGCCACGTGCCTGCGGAGGGGCCTCAGGAAGCTCCCGGCCCCGCCCGCCCAGCGCCGCGAGCCCCGAGCTCCGCACCCACCTCCCCGCGGGCCCACTCACAGCGAGAACTGCAGGAGCTGAGCAGCGTGGACAAGGGCGCGGCCCCGCGTGCGCAGGAAGTTCACCAGGTTGCCCTGCAGGTGGGCGGACGCCATGGGCTCCCGCCGGGCCCCTGCCCGCACCCGCCCGCCGCAGGCCCGCGCCGCACCTTGCTCACGTACTCCATGACGATGTACAGGCCCTGGTGCAGGATCACGCCCAGGAGCTGCACCAGGTTCCGGTGCTGCAGCTTCCTGCGGGGCACAGGGAGGGTGAGGGCCGCTCCTGGGCCAGCCTGGCCCCGCTGCACCCGGCACGCACGTCATCACCGCCGTCTCGTCTAGGAAGGCTTGGGCCGTCACGTCGCACTTAATGTTCTTCACCGCCACCTTCTGTCCCAGATAGTCGCCCTGCAGGACAGCTGGGGAACAGGGCGGGGGCGGGAGTCAGGGCCGCGGTACACGGGACCCTCGGAATGAGGGTACCACCACGGCTGCGAGGTGGGACCCCAAAACAAGCCCCGTGGCCCTATAGTCTCCAGACCCAGCTGTGAGACAGGCAGGGGGCCGGGGGTCTGCAGGTGCCCTGCACAGGCCCAGTCCAGTCCCTTCCTGTTGTCTGCGAAGCCCTGAGTCTTGAAGTGGTTTGGAAGTTCTTTATTTCTTTTAGGATGGTGGGGTTGAGCCCAAGGTCTCTGCACTGAGTTACAGCCCAGCCCTATTTTTATCTGTCCTTCAGAGGCAGGGTTCCAAGTCGCTAAATGGCTCAGGCAGGGCTTGAATTTGAGATCTTCCTGCCTCAGCCTTCTAGAGTGCTCTGGAGTTTAAAATCATTCGGAGCCAGGCATAGTGGGAGACTCTGAGAGGCTTTAGCAGGAGGATCACAAGTTTGAGCCCAGCCTGGGCAACTTAGCGCCTTAGGGAAAATTGTCCCAAAGTAAAAAAAAAAAAGGGCTGGAATACCCCTCAGTGAGAGAGCCCTGGGTTCTATCTCCAGGTCTGCAAAAGAAGAAAAATAAGAGTCCACTCTTGGGCGGGCAGAGAGATCAAGAGCGGGTACAGCCTGGTAGCTCGAGGGAACTGCTGAGAACTGGTATGGACCCGGTTGATTCACTCCAGGACACCGATCCACGAACACACTCCTGACAAAACTGGGAAACTGAGGCTCAGAGAGCTCAAGTTCAGCCTCTGTCACACAGCTCATAGGCAACCAACTGGTCCGAATTCAGCCTGGGCCCCCTGCGCCCCTCCTGGCACCCCGTGCCCTTACCTCCAAACTCTCCCTCTCCGATGGGGCCGCCCAGCGTCAGGTGCTGCAGCTGCAGGAGCCAGCCGGCTGTGGGCGGAGGGCAGTCAGGGGGCCGCACAGGCGGTGAGCTCCCCGGCCCTCTCGGGTCTCCCGTTCCCTGCGGCGCCTTCTGCAGCTTCTCCTCTTTCCCCAAGCCCCAAGCTCTGGAGCTGCCGTCGGGCAGGGAACCCGGGGTCTCTCCCAGGTGCTGTCCTCGGGCCCAGACTTCCTGGGTGAGGCAGGGCTCCCAGGGCCTCCGCCATCGGCCTGGAAAGGCAGTGGGGGTGGAGGCCAAGCGCTCGCTGTCGGCCTTGAATAGTGAGCACTGCGGAACTCAGGTTGGAAAAGCATTGGGGGAGGGCTGGAATGTAGCTCAGCAGGCACCGTGCCTGCCTTGCAAGTGCACGGTCCTGAGTTTGATTCCCAGTACTGGGAAGGAAGGAAGGAAGGAAGGAGGGAGGGAGGGAGGG